>JAVIWB010000490.1:0-153888 GCA_031893035.1 Dermolepida albohirtum | reverse complement strand
TATAGGCATAGTGTTAATGTAACTTCGAGCTTAGCATCTAAATATGTTAAGGATTTCTGTATTGATAAGATTTATGATCTTGAAATGAAGATACTCTATTACTATTCAAATTATTAATTATATTCAAACGCTAATAATTATATATTAAAATACTATAACATAAATTAAAAATTAAACTAAATAATTTACTACTACATAGTGCATTGTATATTAGATTTACAATGAAAAAACCTAAGAGCGATAGTTTTAGCGTGGCTGATAAATAACATCCATCACAAGGCGTGACACATACTATTTGTTACGTTGACATTATAACGATAAATATGCAAGATAAAATTACTCAACATAGTTGGATTATCTAACGAGAGTAAATAAGAAACATTGATCTATCATAAAATACATATAACGTATGTACATATACAATATATATTACTGTTGTTGAAATATCATTACAGGAATTAAGTTAAATATAGCTTTAAAATTTATTGATCATATTAGCTATTTTCTACATGGATGTAAAACGTGAGTTGCAATATAAATGTATTTTAAAATATTGCAAAATAATCATTAAAAAGAAGAGAATCGAAAAAAAATCTATAAAAATATATTAAACTAATTATACAATAAGATAAGTACTTTTATGTAAAATATCTACTTCGCCAAGATAAAAGCACTAAATTCAGGGCAATAGAATCCGGACTAGAATACATAAAACGACAAGAGGGTAAGGATATTTTCAAACGACGAGTAGTAAATAATAAACAGCTTAAGAATTTCAAGGAAGACCTATCAGTAGAAGGTTGGGAAGGAGTAAGATCTTTCCAAGTTATTAAATAATGTTTGTTCAGATCAGGTACTTTAAAAACAAAACAATAAGCAGCCGTATCACCTTCAACGGTTTGTAACACCATATAGGCTCATTTGCTGAAATGGTTTAGAAGCAGTCTAAGATATTTGCTAATTGAAATCTTTGAATAGGCTAGCGATATCTATAATAAACGCAATTTCTTTTTATTACATATTCCATTTAAGGCGTTTTGTAAAAGATTAATTTAAAAAAAAATTTGCCAAAAATTATGTGCCCCACGTAAAATAATTTCTAGATCCCGCACTGGTTACAAGAGTGTAAAATGTTTTTATTGCGAAGTACATATTATATTAATTTGAAGCTATAAATACATGCAAAAGGAAGTTATAAATTCTCACAAAAAATTTGACAAGGATCTGTTGGTTTAATTTCAAAGGGTTGCTTTTGAAATTAGACTAATATATCCTAGTGTAGGATTTTTATTTGATAACGAAAACCTGAGGCAAGAGAATAAGCAGATAAAAATGTTATATCAAAAAAATATTAAATTTAGAAGTTAAATTTAATCACGAATATACAACTCCAATGTGAGAAACCCAGTTTAAATTATAGTCCAGTACTAATTCTCGAAAATTACACAACATACAAAAATTTTAATTTTTATTGTTTTTTACATTGTGTAAGTTACATAAATCTAAAAAAAAAGTTTTCTGGTGAGTCACGAACTCGCGATCTCATGCTTCTCGGGCATGTGTCTTAGCATTCGACCACAGAGAACGATGATACTCAATACCATAAATTGCATTATTAAATGTTATTAAATGAAACCCACGATAAGTTTTAATTGTAAATAATTAATTTAAATTAAAAATTATACACAGAACATACAGTTTCCAAAATTCTTACACCGAAAGGTAGAATGAGTTTAGGATTAAATGAGTAAAGTCCTTACTTCGAGACCTGGTATAATATATGCATACCTTCTCATTTCCATTCATGTTGATATGATATATCCAACATTGACTCTATCGACAAGAATGCTAAAGGTCGCATATTAATAATTAACATTTTTTAAATTATTATAAATTTTTTACTTCGACTAGTTCAAAATATTTTATGTTTAATCGCAAAATTTTTCACATAATGAATTAACACTACTACAACTTATCTTTGACATATCTAATACCTATTATGTAAAAAAGTATTACTGGCGCAATGAGATAAACGATATATAATGCTGATTTTCATGACGAATTATGTATCGACGCAAAACACTTATCAACAAAATCGTTTAGAATTCAGAACATAATTTTATGCTACGTATATGGTTTGTCTGGAAAATAGCATGCATAGTATAAAAATAAAATCTCCGACCAAGCGCGAAACATTAACTTACTTCAATGCCGAAGCGAGGATGGTTACCAGAGTTTAATTGATTAACAGCCATCATTCCATTGACGGGGTAACGTATCGATTGATGCACTCAAACGTAACGAGTTTACATGTTAATGCTGTAGGGTTGAAGGTAGAAAATCACTTTTAATATTCACATAATTTAAATCCACGTTTATGTTAAATTATTTTCTACTCAAAGTAATAGATTGCGGTACTAGATTAGATTCCTCAAGCCATATTCCATATCTAGGTCTATTCCATTGGGACTTTACCAGATCTATTGTAGTTCTCATACACTGTTAAGAGTACGTTCTCTAGCTTCGGTCTTTTAAGCATTTAGAGCGGGTTTCCTACTTAGTTACCCTTCAGGATATTGCTCCGTTTGTAGAAATTCCGTTCATACCAAGCCTTTTCACATTGGCATGTTGCGTGGTTTCCTCTTCTTTGGAAAAATCTACACATGGTTTCTTCTGTCAATCTAATATTATTCACATGTTACTCAGTTTATAATGTCGTGTTAGTAGATCCACTGTCATTCTAACAGACTTGTTTCTATTCAGTAATGTCTTTGTCTCCTTCTAAACATCTACATATGTCATAAATTTAATGAATATTAGTTTCAGATGAATAAAACTAAACTTTGTTAGGGCATTTTTTAAATTCCAGAGTCATATTTCGGTATATAGCATATCATAATTAATAAAAGAAAATTAGTAGATTAGAAATAAGCATAAAATTTTATCAAACACTGGTGGGGTGTCATCGCTAATTATAGGAGAATTATCTTAAAACAGGCTGATTAAAATATTACTTCAAGGAATTTTCCTTTCCAAAGTGGGAGCGCTATTTACAGATAGGGGGAAAACTAGGAAAATTTTCTAACAATGACACTTTTCCAGCTAACTTCAATGCACTTACGCCACATGTCCTACAACAACTGTATTCCGTCACAATATGTAATACTTCTGCTGGTCTTCAAAATAGATTATCAACTACAAAATATCGTCCAAGCTGTGAATTTATAAATGAAAGGTCGGGTGGAGACAAATCCTGATTATATGGCGGCTCTAGCTCAAAGAAGTTATATACGTGGATGGGTTGAACATTGGCTTCCTTGTGCACTAGTGCATTGTCATTAAGAACGACTTCTTTGTGACCTAGACGCCTTTGGTCAATGCCGTACGCAGTCTTATTAACGTATTACCTTAGATCACTGCTATTATTGTAGTTCCCTTTATCATGTATTTAATAAGAATAACTCCTACTTAGTCTCAAAACAGTGGGCATCTTCAA
Source organism: Dermolepida albohirtum (assembly GCA_031893035.1). NCBI lineage: Eukaryota > Metazoa > Arthropoda > Insecta > Coleoptera > Scarabaeidae > Dermolepida > Dermolepida albohirtum. The sequence goes on along the minus strand of JAVIWB010000490.1, from coordinate 150,392 downwards.
TGGATTCATGACCCCACCGAAACTGTTTTGATAAAATATTTCAGTTTAAAATATGACGAAGGCTCATGTCTATGAACTACATTCATTCGTTTGTAAATTATTTAAGAATAATTCTGCTCCTTTGTCAAAAATTTGATAAAACTGCGTTTTATTTAATTTCATAAAACTTTTTTTTTGTTGCGAAATACTTTGAAGAGCATAAAATAATGAACGAATCGAAGTCAAATTTGATATACAAATAGAAAAATGTTGAATGAAGTACGTAACGCGCAACTAATTGTTTCTCTCATGGCTAGGTAGATTTTTCTTCAAATCCCCTTGTATACGGAATCAAAACTACATGAGTGAACCACGTGTATCATATAAAATATATTGATGTTATATTAATATCTATACTTAAAATAATTTATCCGACGCCAATTAAGCTCTGTTTTACGTGGTCTCACATAAATTGGAATTTATCAAATGTTGAAATAGATTTAAATCAAATTCTTTAATTGCCACTTATTTTTATGACTACAAGATAATATCTATCGACTTTCGAACAATTCAACAGAACTATATTCGAAGACAATTTAGAAAGTCAGATAAAGTACCTGTTTCTAAAAGACCCAATAACGTTTGTATCATCGACGATAGAAAAGAAGAGAAAATAATGCCGACCAAAAAAGAAAGAACTCAAAACGAGATATTCCAGTGAAAGAAAGCAAAGAAAAAGGGAGAAAATATACGACGAGGGGTGAAGAAGAGAGAGGGACTTTGGAATGGCATTGTTTGTAAAGTCGCTGTATGGGTGTACAGATGTTCCCTTGGACCCTTGGGGCAGCAGCTCAAACAGCGTGAGAAAGACTCTTAAGATCAAGGTCATTCGAATACATCGTGCGGATGCAGGCTTTGATATATACTGGTACAATGGTAAATGAAAATACATGAAAGACTCTACATACATGACCAGTCTGACGGCATGTACAATTCAGAGAGCCTTTGTTTCTTTGTATTTTTGGCTTTGTTTTTTTTATTCTGTTTTTATAATAATAATTATTTAATTAAATGTTATTATAATTTTTATATAATTAGATGTTTCGTTACAAAATCGAAGTTATTAGTGCTAAATGAAAATGGTAGTAATAAGACACTATTTAAGAACTATAAAGACAAAAGTACACAACAAACCACACAATTTACGGATGACGAAAATGAAGAGTGAAGGGATAAGAAATTTAAACAAAATTTTTTAATTTTTTTCTGAGAAAGTTGTGAGGCAGATATTAATAGACGTTTTTGAAAAATCAATGGTTATTGGAAACTTTTTGAGATGCTTTAGATTAAAGCAATCTTAGATAAATGTATATAAAAATATCAATATAATTACACCATTTTGCAAGAACAGACACTTACTCAGATATAATTAATTATATTACAAAATAATATAGAAGCTATCTACTTTTTGATGTTACCTAGCTTGTAAATTAATGCATCTTTAAAGTCGAATCACGTAATTTACAAAAATATGAATATTATAACAGTAAAATGATAGTTTCCCCTCTTATCCAAAGATGAATACAAATCAAGAAAAAAATAGTACCCTGCGGTCTTTTCTTTTTGCATAAACCATCAGATCATTCAATGAATAATATTCGATTTTTGTCTCACTAATTCGAACGTGAAAATTAATTACAAGAGACTCAATATTTTTGGCGTTATTAAAAGCTTCGAGTTCTTTTTCGGCCAATAATTTTACAAATCGCTTAGCCGGTGAAAGTCTGAGGTCGTATAATACGAGGGATAAGATTATAGTTCCTAGGTCTTCAATATTAGCAGAGATGGCTGTTTTCTTTTCAACGTGCTATATAGACGAATTTTACTATATGTGTATGCACAGTATTTATAGGTATATAGTTTCTTTAGCACTTAACAAATTCCAAGTGTGTACATGTCCATACGATATAATCTCTCCAAATAAATGTTAAATTTATTTTTTTGTTGGTTGCAAATTGGATTTTGCCTGTGGATTATTTTTGAACAATTTAAAATTTAAATACATTTAGAATTTCCAAAACAATTTTATTTCGAAGAAGTAGTTTTTTTTTCAATTTTAATTAACGATTTCAATAGGATTTGATTAATTTACAACATAGTTTCAATACTTATTTAGAAAAAGCTTTCTAATATTGGTTAATTTAAATAGGTCTTAGGTTATTTGTAATATCAATTAAAAGAGCAAGATATAATTTTTGTCTGAGATAGTCGGTCACAGAGCAGTTGTTACTTTTGAAAATTTCTAAATTTCAATTTTCCTTAATTGCAGGATAATTTCTGGAAATGTAAATTAAATACTTATTACTGCTGTGTGACGGTAACAACTGCCCAATATTTAATAATATTTGAACAATATATAAAAATATTAATCAATCGAAAGCCAAACACACACTGTGTATTTGGCTTTCGACGGTGTAAGTCTGGTACAGATTTTGTTTCTGTGTAGGTTTTGCTGTGGTCCAATCACGACACTGATGATGACAACTTAGTTATCTAAATATGTATACAGAATACGAAGATTATTGTGGCAAGGGGTTATATTAACCATAATTAATTATTTTAATCAACCACACTCCATTAAAATTTACTATTTACTAATGTATTTCATTTGATCTTGGTAAATAATTATCTACAAACAACATATTTGTTATTTCATACGCATTACTAGCCTATCGCATAAACGAAATAGTTAAATTACATATTTCCCACTTTTTTAGTACATACAAGGTGCCGTGTAAATAAAATTCAATGCGAAAATTTTACTCGTGTTTTTTATTACACCCGTTCACTTTTACATAATTAGTTGAAATAAGTGAAGCCATACAAGGCTAGTAAAACAAAATTTTCGAATAAATCTATTCTAAAATAATTTTTTTATGAATGTCGAAACAAGACATTTTGTATATAAATAATTCCATAAACAAACCACCAAATTCTTTCGATTCTAGTGAAAAGCAATTACCATCCAATATAAAACCTACGCTCACGAGATCATAAAATTAGTTTTCGTAACTGGAAAAGGGGCCGATCTCTTTTAAGGACACCTGTTCCATCTAGACTGACGTAGATGCAATCGAACGAAGTTAAAGGAAAAAAAAGACAACAAAATAAAGACGCATGTGGTCACAACAACGGTACTTCGTGAAAAGCGGGCCAACCAACCAGTCGAAGAATTCCTCACAGGTAGTAAAGTATGTAGTAGATAGATGGTTATTTTACCGGACCTGGACGACAAACGAGGCTTAGTTGGGCTCGGTTGGTCGCCCGCAGTCGTGAAAGTTATGACGTAGCTGATAATCTACACTGATCCGACAGGTTATGTGAGTATAGTAGTTGAGCAGGCCAAGCAAACACGCAGACACTCACAGTTGATGATCGTGATAATAATAATAATATTTAAAAAAAGAACCGGTTTGAGACTTCCAAACCGGTCGAGCTTGCCGATTCTGACGTCAAAAGCGGGAGTTATAATAAGTGAAAGCGTAGTGTATATACTTATATATAAATAGAACATAGAAAAAGCCCTTCTTTACAATAAGCGACAGATTTTTAATTAATATTTTAAAAGCAAGAAACTAATTTAAGTTTAATTAAGATATTTTAAAAAAATATAGATATATGATGCATTAAAAATATAATAACTCACAAGTCTTCTAAGGGTAATAACATAACAGTAAGAAACTACAAATTTTTATATTTACAATGCGCCGAAATATCTGACTGCTACAAGGTAGCGCTAGTTACTAATAATAAACAAAAATAGTACTACACACCATTTCGTTCAGCAATGTGAGTATTTAGAACCTTTTCGTTTGATACTTTTAAAAAAGATTAAGTATTTAGTGTCATATTAACTAGTAGTCAAGAAAACAATTAATATTAATCTAAATATATTTTTAATATATTTTTCACATATATTATTTAACTCCGGAGACACTAGATACCCAATAATTAAAATTTTGCCGTAATTGCATTTGGTAATCCCCGGATACCGGGTATTGTAATTTCATACATGTAAAACAAAATATGACCGGTTTTGTTTTGTAAGTAGAGGGAGTTAATTCATTATAACTTTCACATAACTTCTAAAAAATTCAATAGTTTTACACTGAACAGAAAATAATTTCGTGGAAAAATGTCCACTAGACGCATACTCTTAAAAATAATCCAAGTAGCTTGTCCCCCAGAATTTCTTCTCAGATCTTAAAAATCCTCTAAATTTAGGGAAAAATCCCACAATCTGAAAAAATTGCTTATGTATACGTATACATATAAATACACACATATATATGTATATATGTATATGTACATATATATGTATATATATATATATATGTATATATATATATATATGTATGTATATATATATATATATATATATATATATATATATGTATACATACATATATGTTCGAACGAAAGTTCTCGCGGCTGTAAGTATGAGTAATATTAGACTCTCGGGCTTTCCGCGATGTTGGACAAAAACGTTTGAAAGACTAGGTGTCTCGACGTTTCGATGACATCTCGATCATCTTCTTCAGGAGTTGCTTCACGGGAGGAGCAGTCACAGCCAGTTTCAGGTTGACGCTTCACTACCAAACAACTCCTAAAAAAAGATGATTGAGGTGTCATCGAAGCGTCGAGACGCTGATTCTTTCGAGAGCTTCTGTCAAACATCGCGGAGAGCCCGAGAATCTAATATTATTACTCATATATATATATATATATATATATATATATATATATAGAGAGAGAGAGAGAGAGAGGGTGAGAGAGAAAGGTACGTGGAATATATATCAGTACTTTATGATCTCTTCTACCAAAACAAATTTTGACAAGATAGACAGCGCAAGAAATTAGTTAATTTTTAATGGATGTAGCAGAAAATATGATTACTATAAGGAAACCGTAAATGGGAAAAATAAAGTATATGATGCTGTTGACCATTACTTTGGTAATCCATTTTTAATATATAAAAACAAATAAAACACACTATATTCTTATACCTCTACTTTATTTGTTACTACTATCCGTAACTAGTTTTAACTGTTTCGAATCATTATCACACGATTACAAACTTGTAACGACGTGAAAAAATTGAAAATAAAAAGGAGCATATTTTGTTTTCTATTATCGAAAAGGTAAGAATGCAATTAGAGCAACAAAATAGTTTTGTGAAGTATATGGAAGATATCTTTAGAAAACCGCAGTGTTGAATTTGATATGCAAAATTTCGTCCTGCTGTAAGGCTGGATTTAACTGGCCTCTCTAATGATAAAATAAAGGCATTGATGACAACGCCAGATGGCTTCATACAAGTTTAATGACTTGCCACAAGCAGCTACAGTTTGGATGGAATAGGCTACCGAAGCCACGAAATTCGCTAGATCTGACACTCTGATTACCACTTATTTCGATTTTTACAGAATTCTTAAGATAGAAAAACATTTAACTCCAATGAGGACGTGGACAATCACTTGACGCAATTTTTTGCAAGTAGATCAGTCGTTTTACAAGCAAGTGCAGAATCATGCAATGAGATATATTGAACCAAAATGGTCAACGAATAATTGAATAAAATACTTATAAATTATAGAAGAATTGTTGTTCATTACTGATTTTCTTTTTTCGGACAAGTTAGTATAACTTATAAAAGTAATTTGGTGTTTTTCAAATTTATCCTTCTTCCTAAAAAAAAGAAAAAGTATAGTGGTGGTAAAATAACCAAGCCTCGTCTTCTGGAGGAGGCACGAAGCCCACCTTAGCAATTAGCAAATTTCCTTTCAGAATGTAATTCTTAGTATTCTATTTTTTGTTCCTTATTCCCTATTCCATAGGATTGAAACCACTGATCTCGTAAATTGGTTAATATATCCTGCTAATTTATAAATAAGCGTAAAACACCAATAACAAAACGCGATTTAAAAAGCAGGTGTAATCATTAGTAATATTTTGAGAAATGGTCCAAGGCGAATGTAATTTTGTATTCTAAATTCCATCAATATGATCTACCTACACTAGATTATGACAAATAATATATAACGTCCATGTATGACACATTGGTCTATATTTGCGTTATCATCATTAATCATTAGTTCAATTTATCAATTTTTCTAAACTTCAATTGTTGACCAAATTGAATTAATTTTCGTTTATTAAGAAGTCCATACCATTGTTATATAAATTTTGTACTTACTGCTCGCATCGATTTCTGATGCGAAACACAAAGCTATGACGTATCACACTGAAACAATCATGTAAACGTTTTTGTTTTATCGAACACTAGTGTTCAAGTTTACTAAATGAATAGAATAGTCACTAAATACCCAGACTGTCGGGTTTCCATTAGTTTTAAGTAATTAATAAGGAGCAGAAATTGTTTGGAACCGAACATAGATATTCGCAAAATTCCCAATCTAATTGGCAAATTACCAGATGTAAAGCGAGACACATTCCTTTTTATTATTTTGTACACCTTTATAAACAACATAATAATTTAAAAATTGATATTTGAATTACAAATTATTGCAGTTGATTTAAAAAATAATCAGAAAGTTTCATTTTCCACGGGCGAGCAATACTTCAAAAATTTTGCTACACCAGTCAGTCCATTATGTCGGAGGAATCTCCAGTCACGCTATCGTTTTTTGTTTTCTTATGAATCAACAAAATTTTTTTGACCGCAAAACCACGAACTGATTATTACAAATTAAAATAATACATTTTTAAGTGTATATATACATACATGTACATTCTCGCTTCGTATTCCTAGAATCGCAAGCGCTACCGTAATTATATACATACGAAATCTGTATGTAATATACTGATACAAACAAATACAGGCAAGGCCAAATGATTGATTGTTTACGTTTCAAAATAACACATAAAGTTACGTACTTGCGCGATTTTCCCGAACATTTCACCTTTTCCGCTGTTTATTTACTTTTTCATCAGCTTCACTTAACAACGGCATTTTACATATGTAATCAAGCGGAGCCAATTTGTCGAAACAACAGGTCTTTGACGTATTTTCTGCAACGTAATAATTGCTGTTATTAAACAATACAGCTTATGTATCAAAAATGCCCCTCCTTCACCCTCTTTAGAGGACAAACATTGTAAAAGTTCTTTTAGATTGCGTAAATTTTTTTTAGTATAATCAATCAATCTCGCACTGTACGCGTATTTTTTGTATTTCTGTGTTATGGAGTTTATTTTTATGCTATAAGAAAATCCAGGAATTCTGTAATGTGCACTTTAAAAATATAATACACACATGTTTGCATGATTCAAAGCAGTGTTTCTAGTCTGAGAAACGCGAATCTATTTTGAAAGTCTTTTCTCATAGATGTTCTTTTTCATTGTTTACAGTTTCAAATGTGGTATTTTAGGCTGAATTTCTATGTATATAGAATTGTAATTTCCTAAAATGAACATGCTTGATTTAAAAACTTTTCTATTAATATTTACGTGCATATAAAATAATTTTTTAAAAGCGCGTATTATATCCTTTTGCATTCACTAATCGTATATATTTGCGTTTGAATACGCAAAATGAAATCTTCCGCTCTAATGCAGGAAATAAAAATAATATAAAAACAATGAATCATTACTGAAATATAAGTTAAATTATTGAAATGTTAATTTTAATTCAATTTAATTAAAGCTTGCAAATTCCTGGAAATTTATTATAACTTCAGTAATTTATTTTTAACAATTTATAAAAATATGACCAGTAAATTGAAAGGTATATGTATATAGGTAGACATAGAATTGTGAACAATATTAAATTACATATATTGGAACTGTTTTTTTTTCCTTTCTGAAGCTCTGGAATTATTCTATTTATTATAATAGTACTAATGAATTGAAAAGCATACACAGGAAGACCGCATAATTAAGAGCAATACAAAATAAAACATGTTCTGAACAATAATATAATATAAAATAGGTAATAATTTTGACACTTCTATTACGTATCCATTTATATAGATTCTAGAAACTAAATTTGAAAAAAAATATAGGCAAAACGTAGTATGAAAGTAAAATAAAATACAATTTTTAAATAATCTTATGCAAGACTGCCTCACATTTTCAATTAATAGATTTCTATACTTTAACCAGTTTTTTGTAAAGGTAGCCTAAATTTTTGTAAATCTCTTTTGAATTAAGTTACACATAAACATAACGTTATACCATACCGGCAGTCTCCAAATATATTGCTTTACTAAGTGTTATACTAAATTCTTATCATACCGGACTTTACATGTACATGTATTTTTGTCCATTTGATGCAAGATAGATTCTTTTTTTATCAAATCAGAGATTATTTTTCAATTTGTTTAAAATTCATGAATTGTAAATAATCGCTAAAATCAATTCGAGCGTGTGTTATTCCAAATAACTGGGTTTAAGACGTCTTTCTATAATTATTGCTGATTATTATTGCCTCTAGTTTTCTAATAAAAAAATTTTTAGTAATTGGCATGAATTGTAATTGTGTATTATTATCTTCATGTAAATAAATACTTACACAAAAAATCAAAATATATTAATTTAATTTTTTCGTTGTTTAATAATACTGAATTTTTTTGAATTACTTGTCAAATTTTCTGGATGGTTTTATCATATCCGAAACGGGTATTTTATAAAATGCTTTGGAAGGTGAAAATATTATTCGCACAAAACAAGAATACTGATTTTATTGTACACTAAATTTAACAGGGAGAACGCACGAATAAGTTCTACGTTCCGTTTCGAATAATTTCTATATTTTTTTAAATCAACATTGTTCTCATGAAGCAATTTATAGGCAACAATCTTTAGAGATTAATAAAATTACAGCTATAATAATAACATGAAACATTTAATTTAGATTTAATAAAAAAAAACGCATAAATTATAAAATATAATAATATAATATATGTAGATGTGAGTGTGTGTTCTAAATATATTATTTAAAATAGTATTTTTGATAGAATCGATTAATAAAAGACAGATAAAATAGATAAAATCCCAATTTTGAGTAGTACTAGTAATTTTTCATCTTAACAAATTATATTTCAATCTATTTAAATTGCCTGGATGTATTGAAAACATTTCAGGTACCCAAACTGCTCATTTTTGTTTTGTAAACGCAATACAAGGTCAAAATTTTGCCATTACTCACTGTTACCCGTCTTTGTATATTTTTTCTATTGAAATTTCAAGAAACAACTTTAAAAGCATGACATCTATAGGGCAATGACGTCAGAATCAGGAAAAAATTATAAATTTTCGCATGGTATTCGCAACAACTGACAAGATTATATTTAGAAAACTTTGTAACTAGTTAAAAACAAGGCGTGTGTCTCATGAAAATATTTATAATATCTACGCGAAACACTACGTTTATATACATTTTTTTATAATTTTCCTTCAAAGATTTTTAGGAAAAATTTATGATTTTTTCTTAGATGTGCCCTCTTTTACACAAGAGATCCACCATTATTTAAAACGCCTCCCCCAGTACTCCTACATTGCATTTGGTTTTGTGTAGGTGGCGCTGATTAATGTATCTCTTTCGTTTTTTGACAGAGAATACAAATTAGGTTGTCAGTTATTGTTACAAACCAATATTTTATTTAAATTGCTGTTCCAGTTAAAAGAAACTTGACTGTTAGGGTAAATGATGTTCGAGTTTAACGAGCTTGTTTGTAGATCAAATATATCATTTTCGACATTTATATAAGCAAAAAAGCGAACAAAATCCTTTTTAATATTTTGCCTGTAAATTATGGGAAGGTATTTTAAAATAATTCGGAATATATTGCAACAGTTTAGATTTCCTCATGTTACTACTTATTACACTAACATTAAAAATTTAATTAAATTCTTAATCATGTTTTTAAACATTTATATGGGAAGAAAAATATTAAAAAAATAGCAATATCTAAATCTATTTTAAAAAAATAAATAAGTGTGGAAATTAAATTTTCTGAAAAAAATTTGCTAATGTATGAAAATATTAAATATATATTTTTAATTTATTTTTTACATCTGCATTTGCTTAATAATTTACGTTTGACGAGTATATTCTTCAATTAAAAACTTTATTTCGGTGCGGTTGACGTGTATACACGTCCTGGCAAATATAAAATTACAATTTACTATGAAATCTCAAAATTCTGGTTAAATATACACGGCATTTAGCAGTATGTTTTCTTTATACTTCCAGTGCATTTAAAAAAGAAGTTTGATTTATTGATCTCCTTCATATATTGGATATGCTCTATATAGTGTTTGTTTTTTTATAAATTGTGTTTATTACTGTCCCCAATGTATCTATCGGCTTTGTTTTCTGTATTTTATTGAGTATTAAATGGGCGATCATCAAAGGTCATTAACAACTTCTGGTTTGTTGCAAAAAAGTGATTCTTATAAGATTTGAATTTATACCCATTTCCTCAGCTACTTTCAATGCAAAATAAAAAGTAAAATTTCTTAAAAATCAACTAAAAAATTGTTCGTTATTTCTAAATTTCACCCTCTGGTTTTGTGAAGTTTTGCGTATCAGAAAACAAAGAAATATGTCTTACATTTTGATATATTCTAACAAAAGCAAGAGTAATACTGGGTCATAGAAGAAAGATTTATTTTTTTTTGTTTGTGATTTTTTTTATTTTTTAGTAATTTTCAAGTTTTTAATAATATCATTTTCAACAATGAATTGCTAATTTTTTATTTAATAAAAAAATAATCTTTCTTCGTTTTGTTTTACTTTTTTTCATAAAATTTATAACAGCATTTGCCCTACATTTCACGTGTTTACTCGTTATTGCTTGAATTTTATTATAGACCTTCTCGCAAAGAATTTTTAAAATTAAATTTCATAGTTGATAGGTTAAGTAAGTTCTTTTTTGAGTCTACAAGGAAATATGTTTTCAAATTCAGATCATTTTTGTTAAACAATTTTTTCGAAAAAATGAATTTATAGAGCAATATATAAGACAAACTTTATTTTCATTGAAATATATTAAGCCATCATTTAATTTTAAGCAGACTTCGCATTTGAAATATTTAATACATTCTGTAAATAAAAACAGAGACATTCACACATCCGGCACTAAAACACGAACAGGGCACCAATGATTAAATCTACCTTAAAATGAATTCTGCATTACTGCATGAAAAAAGGTTTAATTCCATCAATTATTTACTTAATATAGATTTAAAAACTTCAGGGTTGAAGCTACGTACAGCCTCCCTGAGAATACTAATATTACAAATGAGACATTTAATTGTAGTGCCTATTCATTCTAACGTAGGAAAATAATTTAGAAATTTCTTTACGCCTGTCGCAGTTAACAATTCACCTCTGCGAGGCACCTTGATGATGTAAACATCGGCTCCTGTCGCTGGTTATACGAAGGATTGTTCAACCTATTATTGTTAAGGAAAATAAAATATGTACATGCGTAAAATTATTACAAAAAAATCTACTTAACTTATCTTTTAACAACTATTCGATTCAACTATTAACGGTTCCTTTCCGATTTCTAATAAATCATATTCTGAAGAGTTTATTGGTTCCCTATGTAATAGTTTAGCAGTCTAGATACTATAATCCCTTACTTAGTACCGAATTTGAGTATGTGCGAGACAATGACAGTCCAAATAGAATTTTTTTAATAATAAGACTATAATTTCAATAATTTAAGTTCCACTTGGCGAACATATGCGTTCGTTAGACAAATGAATACAACAGTAAAAAAGAATTAACGTATTTAAAGTTCAACTATTTTATCTAAGTTATAAATAACAGTTGCTATTGTCTCCGTAAATCCATAATTTAAATTTAAATAACATTTCTTTTTTCAGGAACAGTAAAATTCAAGGAATTACATTTATAATGAATACCATTGATAAATAATATATAAATCAGCGTGTGTTTGGTTTTCAACGGGGAAAGTTGTGCGGAGTTATTCTGTGCGAATTTTACCGCGGATCCAGGTGCGATCCTGTGCTTAATTATCTGCTAATGATAAAAATTTAGTTGTCGAAATACGAATACAGAACACGAACATTGACGTGGTAAGGAGCTTTATTTACCTTTCTGATTAATACTTTTATATAGTTAATAATAGGTTATCTGTTTGTATTTATCCTATATTTGTATCTCTAATCTTATCTAAACATCATGATTACGTTTATCGCATCAGACCATATTTTATAGGAAATAATATTCTGAAGATAACGTATACTACAAGCAAATATTGAGAGAATATATAAAAATAAAAAAGAACTTTTCTATGCTTAAAATAATGACACAGGCACAAAGGATTTGGATACATTAATGGATCAAAATTGCTAATTAATTGACTAAACATGCTGAAATACTTTCTATATGAGGAAAGAAATGATTTTCATTTGTTTTACTAAAGTAATAAAGTATTTAAGAAAATTCGGAGAAAATGCAAGACGATTTTTTGAAAATTTTAAAAAAGCAATAGACGCTTCAAAAACTCTAAAGTTGTAATCTTGGTTAATGAGACTAAGTTAGATCAAAATTTAATTGTTTTGTAAATACTTAATTTTCTACTGTTTACCCAGACTCTTCTAAAAAGTAATGTTATTCTTGATTATACAGGATATATTTTTTTCCGTAAAATCATTTTACATTCAAAACTTTTTGACTGGTAATGTAATATACATACTAATGATTTTATCATAGGAGGTGGTTTCCAAAACTAATGTAATAATGATAAAGCTTGTTACTAAGCAATGATTTGCAGAAAATAAAGTACAATGCGTTAAAATAATGGTAAATGTGTAAACTGAATATTATAACCAAACGTAAGTACTACAAAATACACGGTTACAAACGTATATAATTGAAGTTAAAATACAACCCTATGTTTCAAAACTTTCCTATCTCCAAATTCAAAATCAACTCACGAAATTAACAAATGAATAGTGGGTAAGGACCATTGAACCGGATACCACAAACTAACAGCTTCGAACGCCGTTCATGCTCGATCAAGTTACGTTTACTATTCGCATAAATTAACAAAACATGCGCACAATAAATAAGTAGAAGTGAAGCCGTTAGGTACAAGCATAGATTATCAAGAACATACTTCATGAATCTAAATTCTTATATATGCAGATACGTAATTCTCACCGTTAGGTTTGAATCCAGTGGCAGCATCAAATGAAGAAGTCCGTATTGGATGCTTTTCTTGTTTGAAGGTCCTTTCGGCGCTGACGGCAAATGGTTGAGCTAAAGAAACCGCCGGTAAAGATTCACCTCTCGTCAAAGGAGGACGTACGTTAGTTCCATGCTCGTCAACAGACATCATTCTTTTAGCGGTATTAACAACATCACCGTTAGAATGGTGTAAACCATGGTGATCGTCCTCGTCTGTTGTTGACAGTCCTCTTTTGAGGCCTTGTTGAGGTATGGACGTCGGACGACCATTAGAATTATGATGATGAGGTATTGGATGATGTGACGTGGGTAAATGGGCAGATTGCATTCGGACGGTTGTACGGCCTACAAGAGTTTCATGTTCAGCGGTTGTATCTTGCAAAGACGGCCTAGACATTGAAGTAGCACTTCTTGGTGCTACTGGCGGTGCTTGAGCCGCCTGATATTCCGCTAACATTCCAGTACGTGTGTGGTGAACACTGTACGTGGTCGCATGATGAGCACCACTTTGTTGCCTACTGGAAGAGGCCACCACATCCCCGTTCTGATGTTCATGTGTATTTGCCGTGGTAGCGGTTCTATGGCCTTTAGAACTATGCGTAGATCTTTGCTCTTGGAAGCCGTGCAATCGTTTCATCTGCCTTGCAGTCTCCAAAACAATCTCTATGCGGTCAGCACCTTCGTAATTAACACATCCACGACAGACGGCCTCTGAGAAATCGTGGACCATAGCCCAAGGCATCCTGGGCAGGTCACAGAGGTAACAGTGTTGCCTTTTGGCCTGCTGCATCTGCATAACCGACATTTTAACCATCTAACACACACGTCCTTACGTATATTAAAAGTAATTTGTTCGGCACTTTGGCGTCGTATATAGATAGATATGTACACTCACTAATTATACACTGCAAAATAACGAAAGAAAAAAGTAAAATGATTTTGAAAATTAACACCCCGAATATAGGGTCCCGATTAAAAAAATTAAAATCGCGTTAAATGTACTTCGTAAACTTATAGTAATTCAATGGTAAAGATACAGTAATCAGACTCGCCATTACGCATCTAAAAATGTAGTCTCATCAAGCTATAAGAAACGACAAACATACACAACAAACGCTGCGCTATTACTGATCCCCGTCAGCCGAATAGGGGCTCCCTCACTACACGGAGCGGCGCACGAAACAAGGGCCTTGCACGGTCTCGCGAGGGGCAGAGGAAGAGCAAAGCGGTCGGCGAGGAAGAGGGAAAGAGCGGAGCAACGGACGTGCCACAGTATCCTTATCGATCGTGACGTCAAAAACAGGAGAGAGAACCAATCGCGATGGCGGGGCTACGTCATGAATTGCGCGCGCGCTCGCTCATGTATATATCTATTGGAATTGCTCGGACAAAGTGTCATTTCCAACATGGAAACATATTTGAATGTTACTACATTATATGTTTTGTAAAATTCATTTCATTGATAAACGCGTATAGTTTCGTCAAATAAATAATATAAACAATGTTACATACATGCCTAGTGTAAATACCAGTGCATGACGTCATGGAAAATTATCCATATTATTTTTAGAAATTTCGGCAATAAACTCGTACTATTCTTCACAATTATATACAGTGGAACAATTAATTCTCGTATACTAACCTAATGAAATGATCTACTAAGATTTTGTACATATATATGCACAAACTGATCATAATCTTCATTCTATTGGAAATCCACGCGAACTTTTGGAACTGTAAACAATTTACTAAAAACTAAATAAAGGAATTGAAGGCTTGAAAATTGCGACGCAATAAATACATAAAAATTAAAAATTCCCGATCAAACAATCGGGAAGAAACATCTGTATGTTCTAAAACCATAAAAGAATATTTATGGCAAATATATTTTAGTTAGCAATATGAGTCGCAAAAACCAAAAACTGAACGATGTCGAGAAAAAGTGATTATTATACTTCAAAAAAAAGCAAGCAAGTGTAAAAAAAACCCCATAATTAATTACAAAATACAAAAGTACATAATGTCAATAATAAATCGCAGACAAGAGCCTCGTGAACTTGGCACTTATACACTGCAGGCCATAAGTTTGGAATCACTTGCATAAGTTAGGAATCACTTCTGAATATAATGAAAATATTGTAGTGGCTTTAACAAACATTGTAAAAATAAAACAATATTAATATACCAAAACGTTTTATTATAAAATAAGCAGGAAAAAAAGCAAATTTTATTTATTTACATCCACTTATTTTCATTATCAACTAAACGGACTTTTCATCGAAATACCCTCCTTTTGCTTTAATGACGGCAGCACACAATCGCGGTAAACGAGACACTAATTTTGTAAGGGTTTCATTGGGTATATTTGCCCAAGAATCTTGTATAACTTGCCACATGTGAGTCTGGGACGTCGGACACTTTTCACGCACTTTTCTATCCAATTCTTCCCACAACAGCTCTATTGGATTGAGGTCTGACGATTGTGCCGGCCAAACCATGTTTTGTATAACACCGTCAGCTTCCTGTTGTTGGAGATATCCTCTACATAAATGAGAAGAATGTTTTGGGTCGTTGTCTTGCATGAATATAAAGTTTTCTCCAAGTAATCTCAGACCGGAGGGCACAGCGTTGTGTTCGAGAATCTGTCTGTAACCCTCCTTTTTCAAAACTCCGTCGATTTTCACCAGATCTCCTACACCAGCCGAAGAAAAACATCCCCAAACCATTACAGAACCGCCACCATGTTTTACCGTGGGCACCACACATTGCGGTAACATTTTTTCCGTAGCAGTTCTTCTTACAAATATCCGACGTCTGGAACCGAAGACCTCGTACTTTGATTCGTCGGTCCATAGTACTATTTCCCACTGTTCTATTGTCCAATCTTTGTGTAACTTGGCCCATTGTAGCCTTTTTATTTTATTTTGCGGACGTAGAAGCGGTTTGCGAACTGCTACACGTCCCATCAGTCCAGCCGCTCTGAGCTGCCTTTTTACTGTGGTTAAAGAGATCCGAGTTTCACGGTCCCTGTTAAACTCACCGCGGATTTGCGAGGCCGTTAATCTTCTATCTCTTTTCGACGTCAATATAATTGTCTGATCTTCTGCAGGAGTTGTAATTTTTGGTCTTCCTGATCGTTTTCTGTCCGTATATCCTCCAGTAGACTGGTATCTTTTAATTGTATCTTGTACACCTTCGTACGATATCTTCATTCTTTTCGCGATATCCCGTATAGAATCTCCCCGATTATGATGACCAATAATTTCTACACGTTTTTCTAGCGATATCTGCTTTCTCCTCGCCATAATCAAACGATGTTTACTGATTCTACACACTTTTATGTGTCTACACACTTTAAATGATAGGAAGCAACTAAAATATTCTCATTACTTCAAAATGTATAAATACTTATAAATATAAAAACTAAATGTAATTACAAAAGGTTTATGCGGAAGGGTCGCAATAAAATTTGTCCATTCCAGGTAATCGTTCATTATGCAGAAATATTACCTGCTCGAATAAATAATACCGCACGCAGAGTTTCCTTAATCTCTGGTTATTTTCCAACTATTAATGCATTTAAAACTACATCTTTTATGTAAAGCTTTATAATGTACTTAAGAATAATCCTTTGTACTTATATCAAAGTAATACGAACGTAACATAGATAAATTTTAATTTTTATGAATTTACTGGAACTGATTCCAAACTTATGGCCTGCAGTGTACATTTGGGATAAAAATTGTTCTTTTTGTCCAAACGGTAGCTTTTCAGTTATTATAGTTGTTTGTAGTGAATCGTTTTTTTGGTATTTAAGTTCTCGTTTTCGAGAAATTAAAAAATTCAAAAAAGTTGATCCCCCACTTAATATATTCAAGAAAATTGTTTGTAGTTTTGTTATTTTTTAATTGTAAACGCAAACAAAAGCACTGCAATAATCTTTTAACGATTTCTATATAACTACGCAAAAGTTACTTATATATTTAAGTAATTGATATAGGTACTTCAATAAATTATAAAAATCGTTTGAAGTTTTGAACATTTTTAACTACAAACAAAGAAAAAATGGCCACCATCGATCGCAAACGATATGGAATAGAATTGTACTCTGTAATTGCAAAATGTTTATTATTAAAAAATTGGCATAAACAATCTTAAGGAAAAGGAAAGTATTGCAAGCAACTACAGACAATTCTAAACAAGACAGTAAATTTTTTGGTTCTAAAAACTTGAAAATTTTTAATTTATGCGTATATTTTTGAAAATTGAAAAACTACAAACGACAAATAACTACAAACGATTTTGAAAAAGGCAATAAATTCGCATTTTTGGAAAAACAGAGAAACTGTCTGCGCTAATACATTAAGAAACTCCAAATATCGTAAGCCTGTAGCACATAGACAACATTTATCAATAGGTTAGTAAAGCCGAACGCCTCAAATATGCAAATTCACTCAGCTACATAGAGTAAATCACGAAAGACGCTGCACGAAATCCACACAGACACTGAAGTGTTTGTATTTGAGGACTATCGCCACATGAGAGGTGGTAATCTGCTCGACCGTGTCATTTGTTATATCTTTTAACATTTCCTGGATTTAACAATGCGCATCGCGTGGCTTTTGTACAGAAGAATCAAATAGAAGCTTGATCACTTGGCAAAACTCTGGACTTGGTTGACTTCAGGGAACAGTTAATTGAGGCTTTGTAAATTTGAAAAAAGCAACAAAGCCATGAATGAAAATCAGATATGGAATGAGCCGAACGGGGTGCTGCTTAACACGTCCTCTCAAGAAATGTTCGCAGATACTAGCGTGATCATTGGTCTGAATAATAAAGGCGGATAAAGTATAAAGTTACAAGCTGCAAACTGAATATTTAAATTCTTTTTTAAATATGTAAATTTCACTTCACCACTCCACAATTCTTGAAGTAAAATTTCACTTGAAATGAATAGATGCATATCTGCAAAATAATATCTTTTACTAAATAAATAACTTTTTAAATTAAATGAACAGAAGCGTGTTTAAAGCTGCTAAGAATAAATCTAAGTGTAAACAAAATGTTACGCCATAAAGAGTTAATATTTATGAGTAATTGATTATGTAACAATTCTGAAAAAATAATTAGTTATTTAAGGAAAAAGCAGTAAATTATTTTTAAATAAAGTTTAAATATTCACCTTATTAGCACATACAGCAACTGAGTTCAAAAAGAGTGGAGCAAAATGAATAATGTATCAATTAATATATTAGATGCGCAACTAAGTTCTCGCTGTTTTTCAAGAGATGGCTCCAGTAGTAAGTGCTGGTCGATTGTAACATAACCAAAACGTCATGAACCAAGCTTAGACATATGGTAAACAAACCGCTTTAACACATTAGTGATTTTGTTTTTGCGTCATATACTTTTGGTTGTGTGAAAATGTCAGATTTTGTGCCAAATAATCGTCATTTGCGGGATGTGTTGCTTTTCTTCTTTCATTCGAAGAAAACGGCGGCTGAAGCGCCTCGAGAACTCCAAAAAGTTTACGGAGATGCTGCTCTAAGTGAAACAACGTGCCGTGATTGGTTCCGTCGCTTCAAAGGTGATTTCGATGTTGACGACCGTTCGCGTGAAGGAAGACCAAAAACCTTCGAAGACGCTGAATTGGAGGCATTGCTCGATGAGGATCCGTGCCAAACGCACAAAGAGCTTGCTTCAGCATTAGGAGTTACCCGCCATGCCATTTCCCAGCGATTGCATGCGTTGGGAATGATTCAAAAACAAGGAACTTGGGTTCCTTATGATTTGAAGCCAAGAGACATTGAGCGTCGTTTTTTCGCCTGTGAACAACTGCTCCAGCGGCAAAAAAGGAAGGGTTTTCCTCATCGCATCGTTACGGGTGATGAAAAATGGATTCATTACAGCAACCCAAAGAGAACAAAATCATGGGGACAGCCCGGTCATGCTTCTACGTCGTCGATTCGGCCGAATATTCACGCTGCGAAGGTTTTGCTGTGTATTTGGTGGGACCAGGGCGGTGTTATTTATTATGAGCTGTTGAAACCGAACGAAACCATCACTGGGGAACGGTATCGAACTCAATTGATGCGATTGAGCCAAGCACTGCGCGAAAAGCGGCCACAATATGAACAGAGGCACGAAAAAGTGATTCTACAGCATGACAACGCTCGGCCTCACGTTGCCAAACCCGTTAAAACCTACTTAGAAACGCTCAAATGGGAGGTCCTACCCCACCCGCCATGTTCCCCAGATATTGCGCCGTCCGATTATTACTTGTTCCGTTCGATGGCACATGGTCTGGCTAATCAGCAGTTCCGCTCATATGAAGACATCTCAAAATGGTTTGACTCGTGGATAGCCTCAAAAGACGAACACTTCTACCGTGACAGTATTCGAGCTCTGCCAGAAAGATGGGAAAAAGTTGTGGCTAGCGATGGACAATATTTTGAATGATTCATTTGTAAATATTTTTTCACAATAAAGTTGCATTTTCATCCAAAAAACAGCGAGAACTTAGTTGCGCACCGAATAATATAATATACAATTAGTAGAAAACTTATTTTGAAGACTATCTCCGTCTGAATCAGACACAAATAATTTCTTATTAACCCATAAACATTTATTTTGCGAAAGTACCGATAGTAATTTATGGCAGAGAGGTTGAAATCATTAAGCGTTAGCATTAAAAAAAAGACAAAAAAATAATGTGAAATTCGCTTTCATTAGCGAAAAAGTTGTAACGATTAAATAATTAACTGATGACATTGCTTGATAATAAAGTAACATACACACATTTTCGTCTGTTTCTGCGATGATGTCATTTTCATGAATGAAGGAAACAAGGAATGAATACTTAATTTACTCTGTATAAACATTACTACCATTTGGAATTCATGTTATTATCTATTCATCTATCTATATAATGTGTAGTAATTTTGGTAATTAACAAAAACTGGTACTCCCGTAGTATCGGACATATTTTCCTTGAAATATAATAATAATAACGGTCTTTAATATTCATCAAGGTACTTCCTATTATCTATATAGCAAGTAAAACAAATTATAAATTAATATAAAAAAATAAATCAAAGGCTCAAATAATTAACATAAAACATAAAGCAAATCAGATTTATATAAAAAAAGACTGAAAAATATATTTTCGAAAAGGTTGTTTGCATTATTGTTATTATTATTATGAACGATATATTTGAATTTTATGTTAGCACTGGTAAGTGTAAAACTAATAAATTTTGATAAAAGGAATGGAGAGCTAACCTTGTTCTTTAGGAATTGCATCGTGAAGCTTGTCATTTTGGACAGTATATTTACCTTGACAGTTTTATTATCCGATCGCTATTTCTATTGTTGACAGTAACTTTTAAATTAAATTTTATGTGAGCGAAAAAATGGAATTAACTCGCAATTATTTTCATGGCCTTCGGCGTAGATTATCTCAACAAGAATGCATCGACGAGCTGAATTCTTTATATGGTGATGAAGCACCATCGAAAACTACAGTATATCGTTGGTATAGCGAATTCAAACTTGGACGGCCTTCTTTGGACGATGGATTTCGTGAAGGTCGTCCCACAAATGTTATTGTGTCGGAAAACATTAATGCAGTGTCTGAATTAATAATGCAAGACAGTGATGTGACATACCGTGAGATCGAGCCATCTCTAGGTATTAGTAATACCAGCGTGCATAAGATCCTGCATGAACATTTAGTCGTTAAGAAGCTATGTTTACGTTGGCGACCACATAATTTGACAACCGCTCAAAAAAGGACTCGTGTCGATTGGTGCCAAGAAATGCACAAAAAATACAATGGCGGTGCTTCGAAGAACATTTATAAAGTTGTCACAGGTAATGAATCTTAGATCTATACGTATGAGCCCGATAGTAAATAGAGTCTACTGTGTGGGTATTCCAAGAAGAGCCAAAACCAACCAAAGTTGTTCCCGCTCGAAGCACATCAAAACAAATGGTCGTCTGCGTTTTTCGAAAAAGAGAGTTGTAGAACGGTAAATTCCGAATGATACATAACTATTTGTTTGCCAAAAGTTTTTGAAGAAATAAGGAAAACAAACCGAAAACGGCAGATTATTCTCCACCATGACAATGCGAGCTCTCACAGGTCGGTTCAAACAATTGAATATTTGACTGGATAAAACATTGATTTGATGAGCCATCCGCCGTACAGCCCTGATCTAGCACCCTGTGATTTCTTTTTGTTCTCACACGTGAAGAATAAACTTCGTGGTCAACTGTTTTCTACGCCGAAAGAGGCCGTTGAGGCATTCAAAACTCATATTTTGGAGCCGCCTTCACAGTGCCAGCAATGCTTTTCGAATTGGTTTAAACGAATGCAAAAGCGCATTGATTTCCAACGAGAATATTTTGAAAAGCAATAAAACTATTTTCAATAATAAAAAATTTTTGTTTGTTTGCTATTCCCGAAATATAAATGGCTACCCTCGTAAATTCGTTAGAGACTATATATATATTCTTAATTATATATAAAATGTATTAAAGTCGAACTTTTTTAATGTCTTTTATTAGTACCGGAAGTTTCAAAAAGTACAAAAAGAAAACGGTTTTTCATTTCAGTCATACTCAAGGGATCACTTGCATAGTAAAATATTTGGATTCCCCTATATCTGCATGGTTTGATTTGAAATAATGTTGAAGACATCTTTTTAATATAAAATTTATATTCAGATATTGAGAGCTTTTGATATCTTTATAAGAGTAAACTAACAATAGAATGTTTAGGTTCACTAAGACAACTAAGCGAACTACTATTTTTTTTTACTTTTTTGCAGAAGAAAACATTATTGAATGAATCACTCTTTATTTCTTATGCCCTTTAAATATGTTCTGTAAGATTTAATTCTGTGTTTTTAAAAGGGGCAATTAAAAAAATTATTGAACATCAGACTATCTCCGTGATCTATATTTATTCAGTCACGTCTGTGTGCAACGTACTGCACAACAAACGTTATCGTTGTTAATTGTATCTGTGACCTGAATTCAATGCAAGGCAAGGTACACAAAATTCAGATGCCCCGAACCGAAACACCGCGTCTCTGTGTACTGAATAACAAAGCTGGCTGCTGCGCACAGCAGCAGAAGCAGCAGCACCAGCAGACGACAAAAGAACGTCGATACGAGACCAGGTATGGCAACGTAGAAGCGAATGGGACGTCGGACCGTTCCTACTTTCGATTTAGGGTGCAGCAGAAGTACATATTGTGTGGATGTATTGATATTACCAAATGTAGTTTCGTCATGCGATAAAAAGCTTTTATTTGGTTATGTTAAATTAATTATATTGAAAAGTCACTTAAAATACAGTTATTGGATATTAAAGAAACTAATATATACTGCCTGACAATAAATTTCTTTTCTATAGCTATTTATTATTACTTAAAATTAGTTTTGATATTATTGTATCATAAAATTAGAAGTTTTGTATGAAAATTACATGATTTCAGAATTGTTAAATAAACAATATCCTATCATACATTAATTTATTATGTATTCTACAAATAAATAGACATTTAAATCAAAAATTTGCAAAACATAATTTCGAAGAACTATGTTATGTATAGGATTGAATGATTACGAAAAAATTTAATCTATTTTATTATCGCTCTTTCGGTTTTTTAATTTGGTATACTAAGTTATCTAATTATGAAGATGATTTTATTGGAAGTGAGACTCGATTGACAGTATTATCTCTCAGAGAAACAAAATATTATACTCTAATTTCACCATTGTTTCTAGAACCATACGAAATTTGGTTAATTTCTGGCCTTCGATTTCAAAGTTACAACAGTGGCGATATAAATCTAAACAGATCTGAAATATTGGCTGATATGTAAAAAACTTTGAGAGATAATTATTTTTCGAAAATCGCAAATTTTCTTTTGAGTTCTGCAATTTAAACGTTGTAAAAGGAGCATAAAAGACTAAAACTAAAACTTCGGAAATTATTAATAAAATTGATATTGAATTGAATCGCTCAAGAATTGAGATCGTGAGCATGTTAATTGAACGTGCACATCACATTTTCTCGTAGAATTAAACATGTCTAAGTTCTAAGTAGGGTGGGTGGCGCAAATCTTGAATTGTGATCAAAAACGTGAAAGAATACCAACGTCAGGTGATAATATCAAGCCGTTTAACAAAGAACCACTCGAAGAATTGTTATGGTTGATGACTTGGCTTCACTACTATGTTTCTGAATCCAAACAGTAATCTCAACAGGGGTACCACCCCTGTTAAGATTACTGTTTGGAAGGCGTCCCTCAGGTATTTCCATCGGCAAGTGTGACCGATTTGTCGAGATGCAAAATAATAGACAACCCTATACAGAGCTAAATTTTTAAATAATTATACCGATCTAATAGATAATTTGAAGAAATCAAACCATCTTGAATGGCATATAAAAAGGTCTTTATCGTAACGATAATGGTCTTTCTAATACAAGTCAAGTTATTAGCGAAAAAAGATGGCCAGATCTAATTTCAAGAAACATTTCTCGAACTCAGTTTTACTTGTTACAAAGAAGTTTCGGTCGAATAAATAATTTATTGTAGCAAAGGAGTGATATTTTATGATGCTTGAAAAAGATCATAGATAATGTTCGTTGAAATTGAACAGAAGTATGTTGAAAAATAGTTAAACTTATACGAAGTTACTCTGTGCGAGTTTTATCGCGAATCCTGGCGCGACGCTGTGATTAATTATCGCTAACAACTTAGTTATCGAAATACGTATATAGAATACGAACATTGACGTGGGTAGGGGATTTATTCACCTTTTTTGATTAAACTTAAATACGTTAGATATTGGAGATAACTATGGAAATAAACAATATTACAAGAATTTCTGGACATATTTTCGAAATAGCGCATTGGATTCGGTACGTTAGAGAAGAGATTTTAAATGTAACAATTTCGTCACTTTTGTTATAGATTTCAGAAGACATTGCATACGAAAATTCTTCTTCCTCTTATACTTTTCAGATGTTGCGTTGTATTTCCAGTTCTGTTACCTGCTTTTCCCATTTCCCCCACATTTTTCTGTACCTTATCATTGTTTTCATTTTTTCTAATGTCATTCTCATCTTCGCCCTTGTTTCTCTGATTTATCTATTTTCTTCTTGGCTTCTATTATTATCCGTCGTTTTTCTAACAACTTCATCTGATTCCTATTTATTAAATATTCCATTTCAATAGCATTTAACTTGTTTGTCCTCCATATTATCTAGCTTTCACTTACATAGGTTCCTATTTGTATTGTTATTGTATATATATTATGTATCTTCATTTTCATTTTCATGCCAATATATTTGTTATCCAGTATTATCTTATTTATTGAGTAATGTTATTTCGCCATCTATTTTTTTCTTTTGTCACTGCGCTCCCCAAATATCCGTATGTATTTACTCTTTTCAATATTACACAGAAATTCGAAAAATATTAAAAAATAGACCACACCAATTATTTTTTAAATAAAAACAAAATTAAGACACCGATTTTTTTCAAAATAATCATTCATAAAACTCAAAATTTGTTATTGCCAATGCCAAAAATAAAAAAATGAATTCATATCAAGTAATTAAAGTAGAGATAAATCAGGTTTCCAAAAAAAATACAATCCCAATTTGTATTACGTTATCTTTTGTAGTAAATACTACAACTATAAAATGTATATATCCACTATGTAGAGAAGATACATATAATACGGACATCGGCTTTAAGAAAGTCCTTCACAGGTCGATATAGACGAAATATTTTGGAGTGGGGCGAGCGAGACAAAGACCGACGGGAAGACAGAAAACTCAGTAGGATCCGAATGGTTTTGCAAGTTATACGTCATCTCCACAATACAACGTGAATCTGACGTAATTTAGAGACTTTTCGTAAAAAAAACAATCCAATTACTGTTGTTTGGATTCAGTACAGAATTAAAATAATTCCTGTTCCTAATGTTAGATACTGTTGGAAATTATAACAATTCAAAAAACGTGTTGATAACTTTAACTTT
Organism: Dermolepida albohirtum; assembly: GCA_031893035.1. Taxonomy (NCBI): domain Eukaryota; kingdom Metazoa; phylum Arthropoda; class Insecta; order Coleoptera; family Scarabaeidae; genus Dermolepida; species Dermolepida albohirtum. The sequence continues at coordinate 125,101 of JAVIWB010000490.1, read as the reverse complement.
ATTTTTTGCTTTTAAATATAAATATGTAAAGTATAATTTTAGGTTTTGAGATGTCTGTTGAAAAACTATTTTCTTTAAATTATGCTTTATTGACAAAGCGAATACTAAAATGTTATTTTGTGTCGTGCATGCCTATTCTTACATTCACATATTATGGCTGTCATTCCAGAATTAATTAACGAGTTGAGATGCGTGCATCGATTGATATAAAAATCTATGCAAAACATTTGTTTATATTACAAAGTGCAATGTAAAACAGAATGTCGTTCGAAAGTTCACAAGTCAGAGAGAAGTTCGTTACGTAAAAATTCAGCCTGTCTCTATTTTTCATAAATATCTTCGGCTTATGCGTTCGGAATTTATTTCTTCCAAAAATAAATCTTAAGAAAGTGTTTTTGTATTTGATGCATAGTAATAGAGAAAATTCATGATTCTCGTCAAACTGAAGTTGAAATTAAGAAATGAAACTATTGATAATGGTTACAAAAATCTATAAGCCATAGTAAATAGTATCGAATATATTGTTTTCTTTCTCTAAACATCCCAAAATAAAGACTTACACAAGTCGGAAGATTGCATCAGACGATGGGTAAGGCGCTATGAATAAACTCAAAAGGTAGATGGTCTTTCAGGAGGTCGCTAAAGCCGTACTACAATGACACGGTAAGATATAATAATAATCGAAATTAACCAAGAATAAGATAAATATTAGTTTAATCACAATTAGAAGCAGATTATGCGAACACAATTTCGCTTATGGAAGCAAAATTATTATATCGTTGCTGCCTGATAAACATCAACAGGCGCGCGTGATCTGGGTACAAGAAAATTACAACAGAGGTTGGTCGACGTTGTGTCTACAGCTGAATAATCTTTCTGGGACTGACACCTGAAAGGAAGGCATGATCAACGAAGAAAGAACGTATTATATAGTGCACTATAAAGTACTCTGTAAAGGTTCATATCTAGGGTTGCTTCAACATGCGGAGTTTCGGAATTTAAAAGTGAAACGTTTTCGTAACAAAAAGGGTTTCAAGATCAATAAAAACGTAGTTTAAAGATAACAATGTAAATTGGATCCTAGAAGAAGACAACGATCCAACACATTGAATCAAATTGTATAGGGAGTGAAACGCTGCAAATGGTATTCCATCAATGGATTTGTCTTTGCAGTCTCCAGATGCCAACCAAAATGAAAATGTTTGCACTCTAATGAAGTGGAAAGTTCGCGGGAAATGTGTATGTAAAATTTATCAATTATTTCTTAATGTAAGGACGATATGACACCCAATACTTATGCGAAAAATTTGGTTACAAGAATGAGAAATCGTTGAAGGGCCATTCTTAAAAATAATGGTACTGGACGCTATATAATTATTAATGCATTAGTATATAAGATGTATTTTGTAACAATGTGTCTATTTTTTTTCTATTGGCCTTTTTTTAGTAGAAATACTAGCTTGCGTTTCTTATTATACAGACTCTAATGAAGTGACTTGTATCAATCAATTCTGAATAATAAAACACTTAATGTCTTAACAGACAAGCCCTCTGATAGAATAAGAGACGCAAGTAGCCTGATGTGCGAACAGTCAGGTATTAAATTCATGAAATCTGTCATTAGAAACTCGATTAGTCACACACCGCATTAGAATTACTGGAGCACATTGGAGAATATCTATTCAGATAGTTGATATAATGAACGTCAATTCTTGTCTAAATGACGATTAGGACGCAGTAAACAGCAAAAAGAATTACTATCGATTTATCACAAAGTAGATACGATAGAAATTTCTAACATTATGTAAACTGTTTTCTAGATAAAAGTGGTATTTCATACTTCCTATTCTAATATGCTGAATTTATAATAAATATTTTTAGCAACTGAACATTCTGGAAGTTTTTGAGAGAATCCGCTAACGAAACCCAAAAGAAATTACACGCAGAAGCACAAGTTGATTTAAGTTACACATGAAAGTAAACATCGAATTAGACTCATTGGAAATTTGGTAAATAATGGAGGAGCTTTATGAAACTGAACAATGTTTAGATATATTTAAATGAAGACTGAAAATTTGGCACAAATCTACAATTTGTACTGACCTTACGTCTGCAGTAGCCCAATGTCATGGGCATAAATAAAAACAGAAATGCAAAAGTTATTGAGGGCCAAAAATAGAACCTTGAGGTATACCCAAAGATATAATAAATTATCTGGAAGAGAAGCTGTTAAAAAGAATATTTATTGGATAATTAATATTTAAATAAACACTGTCTATGATAAAATTCGAGTAAATCCAATTTTTTTGTGTAGTAGCTAATTTAATCAATTCAAACGAATTCCATACGAATGATTATTATATTCATTACATATTTTTTAAACAGCGTCATATTCTGTTGCTTATTTTATACAATTATTAGAGTACATCGGTTTGCTTTTTTATTATTATTATACGGCTAATGTCATCGCTTATAATAAAATTCGTGCAGTCAAATAAACATGCTTCCACTTTCAGAGCACGCACCATTTCGTATATATTTTTCGGACGATACCAAACGTAAAAAAATCTGCTACGAACGCAGACTGTAATTAAAAATAAACTGGTGCAATGGTCGACGAATGAATGCCACTTGAACGGTCGAACCTACTGAAAAATTCGTGTTTCGTTTTAAAAATACGCTGACCTCCTTTTTTTTTACTTTAGCATGAAACAGTCATTTTCGTGTTTGCCCAAAGAGAAAACGTCGAAAAATTACGAATTTATTAAATTATGCTGAAACGAATGACGAATTGATGAGGATCCAGTTCTTTTCATCTCAAGTACAAGGAGTGCCTTGACGGTCACACTGATTTCGATGATATCATCTTGTACAAATGATTCTGATGTGATTTGGTCGCTGCTGGACGAGACAACTTGATCCAGATGTTAGATTTAAATTTATTTATTTCACAATACTTATGTTTTTATATGCATATTTTACTGCACTATTTGTTAATATTTGAAACTTTAGTCAAAATATAAATAATTATCAATCTCATTTCATTTTAATTTAGAAAAGAACATAACATAAGCAAATAATTTTTATTACAATTTCTTTTATATACATTACTCGACATTTTCAAATTAACAACATATCAATTATATAAAATTACGAACAACAAGCGAAAACTCATTATTAGGAGAAAACCTGTTATAGTTCATTAATTTTGGGTTTTCCTCTTCGTATATGAACTGAGTAGCATTATATAGTGAACAATTTTGTACTTTGTCTTTTACACGTACCTTCTTGCTTTGGACAATGATGTGTTAACGTTGTTAATCGAACAGCTTGGTGCTAGGAGTAAAATTTCATAGTGTAAGATAAAGCTTTGCTAGATGCAATTGACCAGTATTTTAGTCCAAACGAGTGGAAACTCCTTAGAGACTCATCAGAAACGAGTCTTACAGCTGTCTCTTTCATAGTGGAAGTGAAAATCTTTCAATTACCTTGCTCATACTGTCGACATGAAGAAGCCTTATGAAAGCATGAAACTACTACTAGATAAAACAGAGTGCCAGAGATTTCAATGATAGATTCGTGCGTAATTAAAAGTTACAGTCCTGGTATTAGATTCGTACTGGGTACACGAAGTATTGCTGTTTTCTCTGTAAATGGGATACTAGAGACAGAAATAATCATTACATTAAAAAGCAATAGCTTAGAAGAAGTAACCTTATTTCTGGTTTCACGAATGGTATTTGTGAGCCTTCCGTTAATTAAAAAAAATTCTGCTGCCACCTCTTCACATGCAACTAGGATTGATGATAAGCTTTGTAAAGGCGATGAATAAAGACAGTAGGTTTTCTTTATTTAAAAAAACAAATTTCCTAGAATAGACGAAACTAAAACATGCGAGGGAATATTTGTGAAGCCCCAAATCTGTTTGGCAGTGCTCCGAAATCGTGGTAACAAGCTTCCTAAGGGAATAAAAAAGCTGAAAATTAAATAGCCATTATTCTATATAATATTTGTTTGAATCAATTTGCAATTTCTTAGATGTCAAATTGTAGATGGAGAAAAATTCAAGTGAGAGAAATGATAGTAGAGGATCGCCAAAAGGAGTTTGAGAGAATTGGCAGAATATAAAATTTCAAAATCCGACGCCAAAAGAGATTTGTGATAAATGCAATAATCATAAAACGCTCATCGATTTACCACTTAGAGCGAAATCTCGAAAAATATCTGCCAGGGAAGATGTTCATATTGTTAGAGGAACCCTACTACACACATATGACGTCGAAACCAATTGAAGATATTCTTATATATACCGGTATCGTCAAGTATATGTAGGTAAAGGTTTAAAGAAACTGATCTAGGCGAAAAAGTGCTGGAAGAAACCTTTTACCAGCAGTGAGATCAAAGATCAACGGCTGACATTCATATCTTCTAACACAAGATCGTCTGCAGCGGTGAAATGAAATTTTAGATTTTGAATCGTAAAAAATCTAAGAGTATGGCGCCGCAAATTTAAAAGGTTGGAAGAACGTTTTCTGCAACAAATAGCCACGCATGTCAGAGGGTTGTTATATCGTGAAGCTATTTTTCTAAATCGAATTCTAGGATGGGGTGGCGTATGTGCGGATTTTTCAAGAAAATTATCTATAAAAAAATGGTTCTGAGAGAATTTACATTTATGCAAGATGATCATTTTAACCATAAAGCAGTATCATTATGCGATAGTTTGAAGAATCTGAGGAACAACTGTTAGATTGGCCGCACTAATCACTAGATTTGAACCCAAGAGAATGTCTTTGCTCTATATCTGATCAATAAATCCACAAATCAACAGGAAAAACCGCAAAACTTTTTTGAATGAGTAACAGTAGAAGCTGTTACTATAATATTTCGGAGAAACTAGTCGACAGCATCCCAGAACGGCTTCGTGCTGTAAAGGGAAAGAAGTGAAAAAAAAAGAATAAGAGCATTTTCAAACAGGAACTTTATACACATAATAGTCTCATTAATTAAAACTAAGTTTTGGTATGTTGGGTTTGAAATAAAAAGAGGAGTTCACCTAATATTAATATTTCTTAAAATTCGAATATGCGTACGCCATGTACATCATCACATTTGAATTCGCGTTCGTCGAACACCCAAATTTTCCTCACGAAACACCTCCACACTAGAGAGCATTAAAAATCTATTCTTGGTCCCCACGGCCGGTGTTTTATTTATATTTTCCCGCTCACGGTATAGGCGGCAGTAGAGGCCCACCGTGCCGCAGCCAAAAAACCTATCGCGCGCGTAATTTTGGAAGCGTTATGTCCAAATAAAAATAGAGTCAGGACGAATGTGCCCGGTTTGCGTAACCGACACTCGAGAAAGAGATCCACCCTCCCCCTTTGAAAACTGGTTATTTCTGGACGTTTCGGATAAACTCCCGGTGTGTACATGTACACACCCGAGTACGGGAACAATGGATGTAGAACTATTTTCGGGGACTACAATGTGGTCCAAGAGTTCTTCGAAAGTAAATGCGATGAAAGAATGATGTTTTCTAGTGTTTGTTTATTTAAATCTCATTTTGGCAGAAAGATCGTTTTCTTAACATTTTCTTTCGTCTTTGGCGCGTCGGACATATCAGCGTGCGAACGATCGATATGCGTGTTGTTGCATTTGGTAGTGGGAGCAGCTTGTATATGTGTTATCTGTATGTACCATATAGTGGAAAAGGCATAAGGTATGCTGCGGAATAGACTACTGGCATCGCCGGTTGACGTCGATTGAGATAGGTCGTGGTGCTGAGTGTTTTCGTGCTTGTATTATTCCCCCTTCCCCGACAACTCTGCGCTCACCTTTGACCGCTTCGTAATGGTACGATCCTGACAAGGGGTGGAAGTATTGATTTTCTCGTCAATTCGTAAAACGTATCATTACTAATCAAAATGCTTTAAAAGTCAATTCCATCAGGCGCGCTTAAATTTGCAAAACATTATGATTAATGGATAGAACGAATATTTGTCAACATGCGGATCTTGAAATGTTTATGTCGTTTTACGTAATTAATCGTATTGTTAATTTTCAGTGTTGATAGTGACATTAAAAAAGATTTTACGTAAGAAGAATAATATGTTAACGGTTTCTTTAAATTAATATTTTAACATAAAATGAAAAATACAGGGTGCTCTTGCTTAAACGAATATAATCTGATCAAAAAATTCTGGGATGAAAACAATTAGACAAGTCATTAAGTTTGTATGGAAAACGCAAATTCTAATATTATTATTGCTATGAAATAACAATTAGACTAACCTAGTACAAATTTGTTTTTATATCAACAACGCACTCGAAGTTCTTAAATGGATGAAGTTTATGTGGCCTTTCCTGAAGCTTTCGGAGCACTGGAATGAGGTTCTCAAATGGATGGATTTTATGTGAACTTTTCTGAAGTTTTCGAACGTGTCCAGCACAAATTGTTGTTCTACAAATTTGTACATTCCGAGATTGGTAGTAGTTTAATATCATCCCTGCTGTCCTAGCTTATATGGTGTTTCTCTCTATCGACTGCACCAATTCTTTTTCTGCCTTTTATAAACGATGTCAAGAGAGTGTGGATTCTTACACGATGGTAAAGCGTTTCAGGAAGATCTTGTTTAGCTTCCAGAACGGAGTGCAAGTAACAGTACAACTTAAATACCATACAATTATCTTTTCTATAAGAAATAGTTCTTACATCTTTAATTATATGCTGAAGCTGAAGAATATTTGTATTAGAAAGTGTTGATCATATTATCGACTTATATGTTATTTTTAATTCTAGTCTGTTAGATATCGTTTATATTATAAACAAATCGCTATAGCTATGCGGTTTTGTTACATATATATGCAGAGATTTCACGAATATTATACCGATTTTATTTACTTATAAAACGATGGTGAAACGTGAATCGAAAATGTTGTATAGTTTATTCTTCTTATCATGAAATTCATATAAATTGGGTAGAGCGAATTCAGCACAAGATGGTTAATTTCATTGTTTTAAGTTAAATATTGAAAAAATTTCTGCAATTCTGTAGGAAGACTATAACTTTTAAGTATGGAATCGTTAGTGATCAAAAGTCGTAAATCATTTATCAATATTTGTTACGGTTAATGAAACCTGGCTTCACTACTATGTGCCTGAATCTAAATTTCATAAATGAATATATTATAGTAGTCTTCACCCAAAGATATATCCATTGAACGGTAAAGTTCCGATTTTCGCGAATTCTAAGGAGATAATTTTCATAGATTATCAAAACCAAACCGCTAACAAACACTATTACTCCGCTCTAGGAGAGTTATTGCGAAGACAGCGATTAGCAACAACAATTTAACAAAATCAGGACAAATCAACGGAACGATTAAGAGTAAAAGGACCAAGCCCTAAGTCTAATTAACTAAAAAGAAGAAATAGGAGCGTGATTGAAGCAATTTATGAAAGGCGACCTAAAATGGATTATAGAAAAGCGATTTTTTACCACCAGGCAAGTAAACGTACAGCAACGGAGCAATAAAAATGGCATAATTTCACTTTACCGAAGCGTTAGTTAAAGAATATAATAAACAAACTTAACTCAGCTTTAATTCATTTGTTTAATTCGGAATGTTACTTCCCGTTAAATCACCCTCGTATGTAGGTAGTTATGAAGTCTCACCATCGAAATTGAAATTAAGAATAAGTTTTCTGAGAAATGTAAAAAACGAAATTGTGGAACAGATGTACTATACAAACGTCGAACTGGACTCAAACCTCTAAATAGATTGCGCCTAAGTTAATATCTGTATAACTATAATTATCTGAAAACACTTTATCAAAGCCATTTTATTATTTTAACGTTACGATGTCCTAATTTAGAATTCTACGTTAATAAGTATATCATCTAAAATTACTATTTTATATCTGTATGCGTTTTGAATGTTCGAAGAGGTATTATTGATTAAGAAACAAAACAATACATTCTGAATGTACGAAGTGATATTGTTAATTAAGAAACAAAACACTAGAATTGTAGCAGTTACTAACATATAGAAACCTTGCCCAAGTGCAGATAAGCAGAATACGAGCAAGAATCCACACAACGACGCCCTCATTTAACGGGCTTATTAGTGTCTGCCGATAAGGCCATAATCAAGAGTTTCTAATACAGTGTTGAGGGGAATTTTGAAAGACAAAACGAAAGAAAACAAAGGCCCTACAAACATCTAGTCCAAGTGCTAAACATACAGGAAACAACAACTTAGAAAAGTGTAGATTGTGATGGCGGATTCTATACCATGTATGGAAATGAAACTGAAGAAGGCATGGTACAATTTTTGGAAGGAATACAATGAATGCATGAGGCTTATGCAGGTATCTAGACAACATGTACAAAAGTATTTAGTTATTAAATAAAATCATTTTCTGAAAAAAAATAATATTGTGTCTGTTTCAAGAAAAACGTATGCATTTTAAGTGTTCTAATGAAAAATTTATAAAATTTATATATCATGGAATTGGTCAATATGGATTTTTGTCTACATCACATTAAAAGAAATGTTTAATTTAAAATTCTCAACTCCGCAGTATGTATATTATTAACAATCGTATTTCATTTTGTTCTATTGTAACGTTGTTGCCACTTATGAAACAAGTTACGTGATCCATTAATAAACAACCTTATCCTATGCTTGTTCCAATATTTTGATCAATTTTGGTATTTCGTCTGTTTTACTAGCACTGAATAAAATACAAATTAATAGTAATAAATATGTATCAATTTTATTGTGTTGATTATTTGAATTGTAGGATTTTCTTATTAAACCAATTGCTTATGTTTGAAGCGAAACTGTAGTTCAAATATAATTATGTGCATTTAATGTTTCGTTTTCATTTCTATCATGGTTGAGAGAAACAACTAAATATGCGTTGTCTAGTAACGCTCAATAGTGATACCATTTATCTACTTATGCGTCAAATTTGACTTTAATTCGGTTATTATTTTGATTTATAAAGTGTTTCGCAGCAGAAAATGAATTTCGGGAAATTTGAACATCGCAGTGTCATCAAATTTTTGGCAAAGGAACAAAATTCTCCTAAAACTATTGACGAACGAATGTTTACTGTTCATGGGGACGTTATTATACTTTAAAGTAAAATATTGGTTGAACAGTTGTGGTAGTATCATGAAATTATTGACGATGATCTAAGAAATGGAATGCCTTCGAAGGCAATCTATCCTGATGTTTGCATGAAAATTGAAACAATTGTTCTCCAAGATCATCGTTTGAATACCATTGCCAATGCACTAAATATATTTGAACCGAGCATTTTAACAACTCTATACGATAAATTAGGCATGAGTAAAATTTCGGCAAAGTGGGTCCCATGATTGTTGACTCTCGACCAAAAACTGTTTAGATAATAAATGTCTAAAAACAATTTGAAATCTTGTATGCTGATGCAAATGTTAAAAAGCAGTTTCGGTGGCATACTGGTGATCTACAGTCAGCGTTAACAAAATTACGTGCGGTTATTGACCAAAAACATGTATATTTGCGTTATAAAGAAGTCTTCCTTTTCTATAACAAAGCATGTGTTCACAAAACAGCCGAACTAACTGGAAAAGGAGATATGCTTATTATAAAGACCATTGAAAATCAGTTTTTGAAAAATAAAGTTATTAAAGCAATCGTAAGTCTTTTGTTTCATTGTCAGGTAGGAAGGTTATCCAGTTCTTCTTGTATATAAATTGATAAAACATGAAACATTGCAAAAAATAAACATATTTAAAATCACCATTTTTTCCTGTAGATTAACTTTATTATTTATTTATAATTAAATAAGAAAGTACGATACCAGTATTTACTTGTTTTTGTACTTCTTTTAATTTGCTTTACTTTATTTTAACTAATGAAAAACTGCAGGATGGATTGGTCAAAAGTTAGACATACTAAATGTTCGAAATGCTAAAGTATAAACAAAAAATATTCAAAGGATTTTGATCATCCAAAAACAGAAAGAAGATATATTTAATAGTCAACAAAAGAACTGGCCAAGTAGATTTTTTAGAAATTAGAAAGATCTAAAGTGAAGAGTTAGTGAAAAATGATTTTATATAATAATAATAGGCTAAGTTACATTCGATAATTCTTTGGTGCCAAAGATTATGTATTAAATTGAAAAATCAAAGCTTTAGAATAATAAACGTGTGTAGATACAAATGAAATATTCCCACATTTCGGCGTAAATTATTAAATTATAATTATCATCAGCTCTGAAATTTTAAAAAATGTGTTCGTTTACTTTTGGACAGCCGCGTATATGTTTATTTTACTCCACTTTATCTACACTGTTGTTGCACATTCCTAGTCCGGTGTGACTAACATTTACACCACCAGAGACCGCTTTCGAATCACAGCGCATTCACCAATCAAGCTGCAGTTCGAATTAGACAAGAGTAAGTTTGCGGAGCGGGCGTTGCGACGGGCACACAGGCGGCTGCTCCGAACGTAGCAAAAGAGTGGGAGAAGGCGAGAAGGTACGCGGGGTCAGGTGTGTACAATAACGGTTTCCTATAATTCATTATTGAATAGAGTATTTATTACGTTTATTTGTACAGTAACATTGAATAACGATGAATTTTGACACGAAAACATTAATTGCCGAAGTCGAACAGAGGCCGCATATATGGAATCCTTCGCATCCTGATTACAGACTCAGAGAAGCGAGAGTGGAATCATGGATGGATATCTGTCGCAAATTGATCGATGATTTTGATACAATGGACGCCGAAACTCAAGGAAAATTAAGTAAGAATTCGTTTGATTTGTTTAATTGTTTTTAGTGACGCGTAAAATCTGTTTTTGCTCCTACTTAAAATTTATGTTAACGTGCTCAGTATTAGTAGTATATGTACAATATATATTATAATTATTTGCACAAATACGATGTTTTATTTTATACGATCCTATTTGCAATATGTAACATGTACATATGTACAACATGTACATATGTACAACAGAAGTTTTCTATCTAGTACAGTTTAATTACACGAAACAAGTTTTGTATAAGAAATATAATAAATTTACAGTAAAATTATGCAGAGGTATGCACTGTACGTAATCTCGACTGGTACAAAGTTTATTTTCACGATTACAATACATATGTAAAGTGCATTATGTACAATTTTTAACTGGCAATATTCTAAAAATTGACCCGTAATTAGTTTATATTGACTTCAAAGATAAATATTTTGAAAAACAATAATAAAAAATTATTTTATCTGTAGGGTAAGGACATAATACTTCTTATTGATTATTATTCCCAAAAAGTAATGTACTAACACAAATGGTAAAACTAATAAAACAAGAACAAAATCGTATACACTACTTATTTTAAGTTTTATTTTATTTTTTTTAAGGTTTCAATAGTTTCTAATATATTCCTCAATAATTGAAAGATATTCAGATACTGCAGCGCCTTACAGTCGAAACTTAGCTTCAAACTGTATGATGCTTATTTTGCTTCTTTTGGGGAAAAAAATCGAAAAAGCTTGTAACATTATCGAATTTTTTTTGGATATTCAGAATTTTTCAGGATTTACTTGAATTTGCAGGCAGAGCATGTATCACACCGGCATATTTAAAGGAACGCAAAGAAAAATTAATTTACTTTTTAACTTATTTGCGGGCTAGGTCTAGACAGCATTGTATCGTTCGTTACGAACAATCGTTTTCTTCACACATTTATCAAAACGTGTACCCGGAATTGCATGTTGTCTTTTCTTTAAGTTTAAGTTTAGATGTTGGTTTATAACCGTATATACCAATAAGAGCCCCTAAATTCTAGAGGTGTCATCGATGGGCGCCATTAAACTTTGCTCGAGAACATTAGAATAAGAATTTTAATCAATTTGTGGTGACCGACGTGGGAGGTTTAAATGAAGATAATACATTATGGGTATTCTGCAAGATCAGATAGCATTCGCATCATTTGTCTGGGAAAATTTCTTTTTAATGCAAGGAAATGCTCGGCCGCACGTTGCTCATCGTGTAATTAACTTGAATTATTATTAAAGATCATATAGCATTCGCATCATTTGTCTGGGAAAATTTCTTTTTAATGCAAGGAAATGCGCGGCACACGTTGCTCACCGTATAATTAACTTAAATTATCTTAATATAAGAACAATGAATTGGACAGCATCTTCTCCAGATCTGAATCTGATTGAACATGTCTAGGACATGATAGACAGACGACTTGGGAGACAAATCTGTCGCACTAAAACTGCAGTTCCAGTGTGACAGACAGTAGCAGTAGATGAGCCCTGAAGATATCCCATACGAGTGGGTACGAAAATGATCAATAAAGCTAGTATTGTGGGCACATTTTACCCGTACAATCCGATATGTTCTAGCTGGCAACAAAGTGCGTGCTGTGAATCTTGAAGCATGATAAAAAAAGGTGGAATAGGAACATCAAATAGCTCTAAATAATAATTTGGAGCTATAACATATATAATAAAAAGTGATTTTAGCGAAGATTTGTTACGATTGATGAAGCCTGGCTTTACCATTATGCTCATGAATCCAAATGACAATTCGTAGTGGGCATATCATAGTAAACCTGTCCCAAATAAAGTTAAGACATTTCTATCGGTAAGATAATGGTTATGATTTTTCGGAATTCCAAGGCAATAATTTTCATAGATTATCTTGCAAAGGGTCCCATTACTATTAACGGGACATATTATGTAGTTCTACTAAGGGAATTGCAGAAAACAACTTCTGGAAAGCGACTTGGAATGAACTAAAAAAAGCTGTTTCATTAGGATAATGCGTCTTCTCACACCAGTTAGGTTGTTCGAGAAAAACTAAATCAACTAAGATTTCAGCTTATGCCTAGCTGACTTCTGCTTATTCCTCAAATTTTTCTATTCTTGATCGGAAGGGAAACTTTTTGCAGCAACAGCAGTATTTCGAGCTTCTTGAGTTCTTGAGATAGATCATTACAAAAATGGAATAATAGTAGTTAAACATTATTGGTCCAAATACGTTAAATTTAAATGGCAATATTCTGAAAAATAATAATAGATTAAATGTCCTAAGTCATTTGTCCTCACATTTTAAACTTTAGCCCAACTTTAGAATCGTTTCCAAAAAATATAAAGCTAAAGCTTTATATATCAACAAAATTGGATAGTTGGATTATATTAAATAATTTAGGCGGATTCTGTTGTTTTACTCTTGAATCATAATATCTAAAATTGAGTTGCTAAATAACATTTTTTTGTTCTTACGTCTGTTTTTGTATTTATATCCTTGCGTACATATGTATGTATTGCAGTGTTTTACGGTCGGCACCCATCAGTAATAAGTAGTAATAACACTCTCCATCATTGTCTTATATCCTCCTTTGTCTATTCAGTAATATCTTAGTCCTACAGTAACAAACAGTAATAAACCCTCATCGACATGTTACTTCATTTCCTTTTATGCATTAATTTTTCTAGTGTAATTTAGATCATCCATATCTTTGAATATTATGATTGGATCTATGTAAAATAGAGAGAATCCAAAAAGCTTCTGTTATAGAATGGCAGATAAAAGTTAGTATATCATATGCAGAATATAATATTCGCATGTAGCTCTTAATTTTCTGCAGCTTTTCACATTTGTACTATGATTGCTTTTTCTCATCAGTATGTATGGATGATTTTATATAAAGATCACGAAACCAAAGTTGATATGTTGGATTTTAATATGTGATTTGCAATTGCATTATAGTGTGAGTTATAAATCCTACATTACATCATGTATGAATTTAATCATATCCCTTACAAAAGGAAGTACTATTCTTTAACGTGGCATTGTTATGTACAACCACAACCAACAACGTTTGAACACAAATTTCTTGGCAAGCGAACCGCTGATATCGACGCCTCTTATCTCTCTTATGAGTAAAGTCAACCACTTTACTCATCAGTAATATAAACACCTATTCCCTTTTTTTTATATTTAAGTTTTATTGGAGACTATAAAAAAGTGAAAATTAATACACAATTTAATTTCAGTGAATAAAGCACGTACAAGATGGAAGACAGCCCGAGACAGTTACGTCAAAATAGAAAATAAACATAAAACGCTGGGCACAACTAAAAACATAAACAATTACAATTATCTGGAACAATTACAATTTATAAAGCATATAAAGAAAGGTAAAGGTCGTCCCCCTTTTGACCCCGAAGATATGGAAGAAGCAGAGGACGAATCCTCTCAGGAAGAGCCGCCCACTACATTGAAACAGGAAGGAACAGAAATTATGAGTGAAGAAGATCCTAATGAAACAGAAAATAGTATTTCGTCATATGATCAGGTAATATCTTCAAATAACACCAATTCCAACCACGAAGATGATGATCGAGATTTTTTAATATCGTTGTTGCCGACATTGAGGAAATTTGATGAAGATCAGAAATTGAATTTTCGCCTCCAAGTGTTGCAACTAGTGATGCGAATAAAGAATTCGGAGTAGTTAGTTATGCCTTAATTATATTCTTTTTCTTATGGACATTGAAATGACACATTGGCATGTTTACATTATTCTTGTAATGATATCAAATTCTATGAAAATAAAGTGTTTAGTTCAGATGTTTTCTTTTAAATAAGTTTCTTGGACAGAAAATTAATCTAGAGGCCACTGCTAAATGTGTACAAAGGGTACTAGGAAAGTTTTGCAATATGACGCAACAATGAATCGCAGGAAGCTGCTTGTTGATGCATGTTGGGACATGTTCATACGTGCATAGTAGCCGCCGCGCCATGTCGATAGGCCACTGCTACATGTGTACAAAGGGTACTAGGAAAGTTTTGCAATATGACGCAACAATGAATCGTAGGAAGCTGCTTGTTGCTGCATGTTGAGACATGTTCATACGTGCATAGTAGCCGCCGCGCCATGTCGATGGGCTCAGTTATTCATTAGTTCGCGATGGTATCGTGGTCACGAAATGAGATAAGGGCAGTTTTGCGTTATAATTTCGTGCCTGGTTTAAGCATAGACCAGTGCTTCGAAGAAATGACTTTTGCACTAGGTGATGTTTGTCCACATCGTACAACGATATTCAGGTGGTATAGAGAATTCCAAAGGGGAAATTTAACTGCGGAGGATGCTGAGAGGTCGGGAAGGCCACGAACGTCAGTTACGGAGGAAAACGTTACTACTGTGAGGAAAATGCTTGGCGAGTACAGGCGAGTGACCTACCAACAGATAGAGGGTACTTCAGGCTTAAATGCACTAGCAATTCGTTCGATTCTGCATGATTATTTGCACGTGAAAAAACTTTGTTCTCTCTGGGTGCCGCATCGACCGACTGAAAAGCAGATGACACGACGTGTGACTTGGTGCCGGGAGATGCTAAAAAAGTTTAATAAGGGACAATCTCGGTATGTGAACAACATATTAACAGGTGACGAGACTTGGCTGTACTATTACGATGTGCCAACCAAAGCTCAAAACAGTTTGTGTTTTTGATGGTGAGGACACACCCGTAGTTGTCAGAAAATCCCGATCTGTAAAGAAGAAAATGCTGTATTTTTCAAATCGAGTGGAACTGTGGAACGCGTCGTTTTGGACACACAGAGGACAGTCAGAGCTAAGTGGTATACTGAACAGTGCCTGCCTAAAGTCATTGGATCTATGAAGAACCTGCGGCTCAAGTCAAGAATGGACATCTGGTTCCTCCATCACGATAATGCTCCAGCTCACCGCGCCAAAGCCTGCACCGAATGTTTGACCACGACAGGATTGAAACTTCTCTAGCATCCTCCCTACTGCCCAGATCTTGCTCCCTGCGACTTTGCACTGTTCCCGCATGTGAAAGTGAAGCTAAAAGGGAGGCGGTTTTCCAGTGATGAGGACCTTCTGCGGGCTTGGGACAACGTGTGTGCTTTACTTCCTAGTGAAACTTAGCAGAACTGGTTTAAAAATTGGTTTCGGATGATGGAGAGGTGTATTGAATGTAAAGGAAATTACTTTGAAAAAATTAAATAAACAAAGCTGTATTGCAAAACTTTTCTAGTACCTTTTATACATCGTTTGTGATATCAATTCATTCATGAAGTTATTCAAGTGTGACAATTCAGATCCTAGTACATGGTTACTTCAAAAAATTTGTGCAGAACTAGTTAAAAAGAAGTCATTTATTCGGAAATACGTTTATTTTATGAAATTCATGTAATGGTAACTAGTCTTTTATCAGCATTGTTTTTATCCATAATAATACTTTCGTAATGGTTAATGTGCTTTTGTATTTTTAAGTAATTTGAAATACTCGGACATGGTCCTCATCAATCGCTTCTTCAACCGATGTAAAATATAAACCTAGTTACCTATCCCTTACGCCTCGTATGTGAGCATGACCACAGTCTTCAAGAAAGCACCAGGACTTTCCTGGTGCTCTCTTGAATTGGTTCAAATTTCACTAACTACTTATTTCGGAATAACCAAGCTTATACCTTTTAACTAAGGTTTTTGTCTTCCCACAACATTTGAATGAATTTTATTATTGGTCTATAGGGTGATCAATAAAAATATCAATCTTCCTTTCGAGTCCATGTATCGTTTTAATTTTTCAATGAGACAATTTGTTCCATCGGTGTTTTGATTATTTTAGTGACTTTCCATGTTGAATTGAGAGATTCTTCACGCACAGTCACGTTTAATCAATTAATTTTAAGGTAAAATTGCATAACGATGTTTACTTCATATATTTTTGACAAAACTACATTTTATTTGCCTGTATATTTTTATTATACCTCGTCTATAGCACTATTTCGAAATATTTCGAAACTGTTTATGACTTTTACGTCCATGCAATGATTTTCTTACAGGTATTTCTAATGTTTAATCCTACATTTCACTTCTGTATCAACAGAAATCAAGTGAAGTAAAATATTCACTGATTTGTAGCACATTTACTCGTGTACTTAAAAAAATTGTGGATTTCTCCAATAATTTCATAACGTGTAAATTATTTATAGATGTTATAAAATCGGAAATTCAGAAAGTATCTCTGTCTACAGTACATAAACATAATCCGAAATTTAACATCATCATATCATTTAAGTATACCGATGAATAATATTAGTGCTTCTAAAAATAATTCATGAAATTTTTTAGTCATTGTGCGAGTAAGTGTACGCAATAGCATCGATGGTAGCATATATTATTAAATTTTATCGAGTTCAGGTTAATAAATGAAGTTTTGAAATAATTTTATTTAATAGTAGACGGCTGACTAAAGCCTTGAATAAATTAATTTCAGTTGAAGATGAATGTTAATGCATAAGTTCATAGCGTGTTTGGTTTCTAAGAATATTGAGAAAGGTACTTGCCATAATGGCACATCAGCGTTGTTGGCTCAAGTGCATTGAAGTTCAAGGAAAGCATTGATAAAATAATAAAAAATTTATGTTTCTTTTTCAATTTCATTTTCCGTCAAATCATCTTCATGAAGTAAATACTGTATTAAATAAATAGTGTTGTGTGATATGAAGTGTCGAATATTGAACTGGTATACAAGATTCAAGAATCTATTAAATAACAAACGCAAACTCATTACCACGCTCTAATAAATGTCATTATATTAATTTAAATAATTGATTTCGAACTATAAAAACATTGCAGTGAATAAAGCTCTCCATTTACATATATCAGGTTTGTGCATGAGTTGGTAGCGCTTTTGTTGAATCCAAAATTTATTATTTTTTAACAAATGAACCACATGAACTGATTTATGCCTCCCAACGATCTGGGAAGTTTTCGATTCTATACCTGGAGTAATTAGGTTGTTTGGAAGTGATGAAGTCTGATGATTTTCCTGAACGTTGGGAATCATTTGAAAACCGCTCCTCTGTTAAATTCGAGCAAAATAATGTGCCGGAAATGCTTGTTTTTTCGATCTTGACGCTACATTTTCTTTCGTCAACAAATAAAATAATCTTTGCACAAATTAAACAAAAATATATTAAAATAACATTGACATGCGTCCAATATTCATCCTAAAAACTCTTAATGATAACGATATGTAAATTATTGGCCTACTATGTAACATTATCTTCCTCTAAAATTTAAAAACAAAGAAAATGCATCATTTTGGGAAGAAGTAATAAAAATAAATAGTAATGTAAGAAGTTTAATTATGTCAACTACCAATAGTTTTAAAATTGCATCAAAGTGATAATACGTCTAAAGGCCTTGTACATTTAAATGTACATACATTTAAAATTGAAGAAAGCTTTACAAATCTGAAGGCACGGTACATTTAAATGTACATTTAAAATTGAAAAAAATCTTCTTTAGAATGAAATGCCCTATTTACAATTTTAGAAATATATTCCACAAATTTTCTAGGAACTGTATTTGGCCTACTGAAGGTTGTGGTGAGGTTATAGGAATAAGTAAGTGACTAAATTACTAGCCTGGGGGTCTGAAACTTCGACAGTGTTTTTCCTGTCCCCAGATTTATTCAGGCTGTTATAAAACAAGTACCTGAAGGTAATTCTGAGATGATAATAGGGGGTATATCCACCCTGGTTGACCGAAGGGTTCTACTCATAACGGACCTGTCCCCTTAAAAATTGTTAGGCCTTTTACAGGTAACAATGTGACGCATTAGTCTATTGTTCTTTTGAATGCCTTGTGAAAATAGAATATATTAAATAGCACATATTTTGGATCATTGCTATGAGTGATGAGTACGAGAACAACTAGAAAAAGTATCTACCTAGCCATAATAGAAACAACTAATAATGCGTTGCTAACTAACATTCAACAGTGATGACATTTTTCTACTGACATACATATGTGTCAAATTTGACCACGATTTGTTTATTATTTTGTGCTTTATAAAGTGAAACGAACAGAATTTTTTTGAAATTATTGGCAAGCGAATGATTATAGCGTCTAGGGACGAAGTTCCGGTGAAATATTAGTTAAAAAACTTCAGTGGGGTCGTTAATTTATCGAAGATGATTCGGTCTCCGATTTTTGTACGAAACTTAAAGCAGTTGTTATTGATCATTGTATTTGTTGGCCTTACTTTTGAGCCATTTCTTATCGAGTTCTTATTTAGTATTTAATTATTTTTATATTTTGTTGGGCGTCTTTAATGACAATTAATATTGGAAATAATAATTGAAACAATACAAGAACCTGGGGAGATATAACAATATATTTTATTTCAACAGAATGCACCAGTTAGTAAACTGAACTGAACATATGACCTTACAAATAATTCTCAAGACGAAGAGGATGCATATATATATATATAAACACCCCTTTAATTTGAATAGCAGAAAAACCTTATAAAATATTTACGCATTACGATAATCAAAATCGCCTAGGGAGGATCTTTTTTATAAATAATAATAAAGAAAGCAAAATAAAATTAACATTACAATTTTAGAAATACAACGCGAATACAATTTTTTACTTTTGTTGTCTCCTTACATGTATAAGTACTTATCTTGTCTGAATGCAGGTAGTCTCTGCTTCGGACATACTTTCACGCAAAAGTATTGATTCGTTTACTTACTAATTATTCGATCTTGAATAATATTAAACGCTGCCAAATCAATCTGCGCTATATATATATATATATATATATATATATATATATATATATATATATATATATATTAGTATGTTCCTTTTTCCCCTTTTTGCCGTTTATGTATTTTTTTTTGTGGTTTTTTTGCGGCAGTGTTGATTGAGAAATTATTTCATTTATTTACGTTTCGGCAATATATATACATATATATATATATATATATATATATATATATTTGCCTTCTTCAGAATTTTATTATTTATCCAATATTATATCTGCATCACCAAACACCAAACATCCCCAAATATTGTCCAAAAATGTGTTACATATATAAAAAAATTTTTTGTATGTGATTAATCATACTTGATTATTTTCCATATTCTGGATGTATTTTATTTCTACACATCGCTGAAGTGATATATATATATATATATATATATATATATATATATATATATATATATATATATATATCTCATCGCACCAATTGTTTGCAAAAACAACTGGTACGTCTCGTATCAGACCACACACCTACTCTGGACAGAATGACCTGTTATCCAAATCTAACTGTGGCTTTTTACTTCTTGAGCTCTTAGGCTCATATGATCTCTTTGAGCTCTTAGGTTCTCTCTCTTCTGATTAAAATTCCTCGACTATTATATATAAATATCAGTTTTAATTATTCACTCTATCGACAAAGTGATCATTAACTGAGGCAATATAAATAATAGATTCAATTATTAAACTTAAAAGATCTATACTAAAATAGAAGTAGGGAAACATGTACATTACATTCCTTTCAAGCTAAACCTATAATATTACGGAAACGAATATAAATGCATTCCGACAATACATTGCATTTCTATCCTTTGTATAATTAAAACCTTTCTGGAAGTACATTAAGGAAAATGCAAATATACTTTTGAGATAATATGCTTAGTAGACACAATAAATGTACCTAAAAGAACTATAAACTGTACTAAACAATTATATAAAATAAATAATTATTACACTTTCTTAAAATTAAACATATTCTATGTTTAATTTTAAGACGGAAAATCTATAATATAAAGAACATAAATATAAATGCATTCCGATAATACAATGCGCACGGAGGTTGATTTCCAGGAATGGTATCATTTCTTGGCCAGCAAGATTCGGATCTTTCGCTACCAGATTATTTAAAACTTAAAGTGCGAATGAATCCAGAAATCTAGAACAGTTGAACATGAATACTAAAAATGAAATGAATGCTCTTCCCAGTACATTCTTCAAAATGTTATGCGAAAATTTGTAAACCAATTAGAAAAATGCATTGAAGAGAATGGCGTTTATTTGCCACGTACGATATTTAGAGTAAAGTAAACTTCCATTTTTTCGATTCAGGAATACATAGCATGTTCATTTGTTTTGTTATTCATGTCAATAAATTTGTATAAGCTGTTTATAATTAGTTGTTTATTTTGCACCCTGTACTTGTCTTTCCGTAATATCTTTATTATTCAGAGACGTTAATGTTTACTACTAGAACGATCACATTTGTGTCCATACTAAGTTCCTAATAAGTACATACTGAATATTTCCGACGACTCATCCAAGGCCGATCGCTATGCTCAGTTATATGTTCCTCGGTACATACGTATATACGTATTTACGCACTTACTACATCAAATCCTATCTTGTCGCGCCGATAAAAATTGACCCCTTTACTCATTATATCGTTATAGTAATAACTTGAACATTTCTAGCTCAATCAATCAAAGAAAAGTATTCATTACCATGCAACATACATTTACTCGTGTTATTTGAGAAATAATTCTACTTAAAGAATTATGGGTTTTCCCACAATTATAAAGTAAATTATTTATAAATGTTTCAAATAGGAATTCCAGAAAATACATATATATCTATTTGTTTACAGTGGGTTATAAATCATAAATTTTACAAAGAGTTTCATATCTACATAATATATATGAACGATATAATAGCTTTTAAAAATAATTTATGAATTTTCATTAATTGCATTTTGACACTAATATAAGCAGTGATAAATATTAATAACATTTATTAAATATAAAAATATAAAACGATATTAAATTTAAAAGTAATACTAATTTAGTATTTATGTCAAGTCTATTATGCAAAATACTTCACGATAAAATGATGAAATTAACATATTCATACTTATAGACATACAAAGATGTTTTGGCGTGATTTGATTACTAGCACCATCTATCGGCAAAATTTAACATATACTAATTTTACCACTTTTTTAAAGTGCTTAAAGTGTTAATAATACTTTCTACTTCGTTCTTAGCTTTTTAACCATAGCACTTATGGTAAAGAAGTGATACCAATTATAACTCGTTCAATACTACTTATAAAAGGAGGATTTGGTTCGAAATCAGGTGCAATTAGTAGCATTATCTTCCGGAGAACCCCAGCTTTATATTTTAATTCTACCACATTTTTTTATGCTAACAAACGAAATTTGGTTAATTTCTGACATTTTTTTAAAAGTTCTAGCAGTGTGAATAAAGTGTCTAAAATACCCGGCTGATAGCTAGGCTCAGTGGTAATTCACTCACTGGCTAATCACGATGGGGGTTTCGGGTTCGTGTCCTATGATTTGCTGTACGATTTCATTGTCAAATGACAATGAAACCGCAAAATCATTATTTATTTTTTAAAGTACTAAATACATATGCGATTGTTTGATATGGGTGATGAAGATCATCCATCAATTTTTGGGGATTTGAAAGAGATCATTTTCATGCAAAAGGTTAAATCATTTACGCTGCTCTACTAGACAAATTACGAAAACAATTTCTGAAAAAAGAATTCTCTTTTATCACAACTTGTCTTCTCATAGTGTTCGTGAAAAATTGGATCAATTGAATTTCAGGTTGTAGCTAACTCACTCTATTTGTCAGGCTTAATTCTATGTGATTTCCACTTACTTCCCTTCCTTGCTGGAAAGACTTCTTCTAGCAAGGGCTGGAGAAGAAGTTCAGATTGGATGGAAAACTTAATGCAGTAACTGGGCAGTGTTTTGGGGAAGTTGAAAAAGATCATTACAAAAATGGCATAATGGTACTTCAGCATCGTTGGCAAAAAAACATTTTAAGATTTAACTTTTTTGTTTCGCTCCGCGTCTCACTCCGAGTCTCACTTCTTCTAACAACATATATCCCCAAAACATCAACGCGGTGAAAACCTGCTATAAAGGAAATATTAGTTATACTAAGACACGATAGGAACTTGCAGAAGACTTTCAAGCAAACCAGATTGGCGGAAAATGCTGAAAAAGTGACATATACGATTAGAAAACTTGCGGTGGATTTAAAAAGTGGCGTCTAGAAATGAACATAAAAAAAACTGAATATATGACTATAGCATGTACAGGATACATTGATAGAAAAATAATTAAAAGCACCAAGGAATAAAAATATCTTGAAGTACCTTAGCAGACGATGGAAAAGATGAAAGGGACATATTGCAAAAAGTGAGAAAAGGAAGAGCAAGCACAAACCAGTTAAACTCAATATTATGGGACAAATATAGCAAAAGAGGCAGGTCAAAGAAGTCGTGGGACTAAGGAATCTAACTAGCTATGGACAGACGAGGCATTGAAGAAGAGTCGTGAAGGAACAAGAAAGAGTGGCATTCGAATTGCGATAAACAGAAAGCCTGTAAAAAGATCGCTATGTATGTATGTATATATATATATATATATATATATATATATATATATATATATAATATTCTGGTCATCGATTTGCAAGTTCCGATCAAGAAACAGATTTTGTTTTGAAAAAATGTAATGATATATTTACAAGAGCAGTCTATATCTTTTTTATTTTTTTCGCCGTTTAATTGTTGGTTCTTACTTTACTATTTTTGGGCATTTTGATCTTATTTCTTAACTCAAACCAAGTGTATATGGAGGAGTATGTATATATGTATGTACATAGCTCATTTATATCGATATTGGTAAGTAAAACGAAATTGCATAACAATTATAGTTATTATAATTTAAATAATTGTAGAACAATCTGTGAAACTTCGTGATTGAATAAACACTGTTTTCATTTATTATACATTATATACAAGTAAGATCGAAACGTCCAAAAATAAACTAAGAACTAAGAATAATCTAGAATAAATAATAAAAATAGTTTGAAGACTTTGTTCCTTTTTATTTTGGTATCTAAAAAAAATAATATTTAAGGCGTCGTTGAGTTTGAATTTATTTGAATTTATTTTTTTATAACTAAATAAGATCACGATCGAAAAATTAAGAACATTTATTAATAAGTTTAGTATAACTTTTATTCATTTGCGTTTGGGTTCTTTCGACCAATAGGGGATAATAAAACACTTAGTGTATATTAATGACATTTTAGGGGGTTCTACTTTTGTCAAGATATTTAATGTTTTCTTTTTTTTCCCCTATAACCTGCAATACATTGACTTTGTATTTTTATTTGATATTTTTATAGTTTTTAATTACTTATAAACATAAATGTATTTTCCAAAGCTATGAAAAAAAATTCATCAAATAAAAATATGTATGTATATGTAAAATCGACATATGGAAGGTTAAAGGAAAAAAGTGTTTTGTATTTTATTACCTCTGTCGGTCGAAAAACCCAAACACGAAAGAATAAAAGTTATAGAATAAAACGATCAACATATTAACAAAGAAAATAATACAATAAGTGTAGTATAAGAAAATGCAAAATATTTTTAATAATCGTACAGATAGTTTCATTCTATTATATACATTATTTTCTAATATTGAGAAATTTGTTGTTAGATGCCATACAATTAAAAAAAGTTAAAGTTTACATTTTTACTTTTGAATGGCTTTGTACACAACGTAGTCTATGGAGTCTACAATGATTTTACAGACACAGGCCTCTGCATTATATACACTACAGGCCATAAGTGAGGGATCACTTATCATAAATAACAAAACACTTGTATTTTAGACACATCCCTTAGACTTTTACCTGTTTTGGTTGTTTTGGTGAGAATAATTGAAATAACAGTTGTAAATGTAATTCTGAGAAGGATTATTCGGATTATTATTATAAATTACATAAATATATTTGTTTCTGAAAAATATTGTAAATCCTTTTAATAATTTTATGGCGTCTATTTAATAGAAATATTTTATATGCCCCAATAAATTTAATAGGGTTTACAACGCAATATTATTATAATGGTATTAGGAATTCATAGTAAACTATTTAGCAATTTAAAAATTAGTTTTCGTGCAGCATTTGTCCGAGTAAGTTGCAATACGAGTATTTGAGAACAGACGTAAAAGTAACTTATAAAAATGCCGAAAAGAAAGGAACTTAGCGCAGAAACTGGTAGTTCTATAATAACGCTACATGGTGAAAAATTTTCACTGCGGCAAATAGCCCAAAAGTTAAATTTATCTTATCACGCGGTGCAAGGAACAGTGAAACGATATTCACAAAGTGGATCATTACAACCAATAAAACGTTGCGGAAGGCCAAGGGTAACTACCAGAGAAGAGGATTTGCGCCTAAAAATACTATCAAAACGAAATAGGCATCTCGCAGCTCCTCAGCTTCGAGCAGAGCTGAATGAAAGCCGGTGTCACTGACTACTGTAAAACGACGTTTGACAAAGGCGGGACTACATGGGCGTATTTCAGCTCGAAAACCATTATTGAATCCACGAAATCGTAAAAAACGGTTACAATGGGCCCAAGATCATCAACACTGGGACTTGGAAATGTGGAAGCAGGTGTTATGGACAGATGAGTCAAAGTTCCAAGTGTTTGGTAGTAATCGACGAGTTTTCGTTCGAAGACAAGTGGGTGAAAGGATGTTACCTGAATGTGTAGTGCCAACTGTTAAACACGGGGGAAGTTCTGTGCTTGTTTGGGGATCCTTTTCCTTTGATGGTGTCGGAGATTTGTAACGCATTGAAGGCATTTTAAAAAAAGAGGGGTACCTGAAGATTTTGGAGGAACATGCAATTCCGTCTGGATTAAGGTTAATTGGTGAAGGTTTTCACCTACAACAAGATAATGATCCCAAACACACTTCCCAACTTTGTAAAAACTATGTGAATCAAAAAGAGGAGGAAGGGGTGCTGATAAATATGATTTGGCCACCACAATCACCCAATCTCAACCCTATCGAATTACTGTGGGATGAATTAGATAGAAACGTGAGAGAAAGCTGTCCACAATCGCAGAAACAGCTTTGGGAGCAACTTACAAGGGTGTGGAATAATTTACCAATGGATACGCTCCAGAAACTTGTATCGCGGTTGCCTAATGTTTGTAAAAAAATCATTAAGCGCAGAGGTGGATACTTCAACGAAAGTCGAATATGATAAGAAATTCTACAGAATATGTTGAAATTATTTTATTTTATACGGAAAACTGTTCATTTATATTTATTTTTATTTTTATTATATTTGTCTCGTAGATATAGTTCTGTAGAAATATACGTTTTGTTTCACTAAGCGTGCATGTTTTTTTAAAATTTCATCTACTGATCCTTCACTTATGGCCTGTAGTGTATATGTAGGTACACCGCCAGAGATCGCTGTCGAAATGCCATGCTATTTCATGTTTAGGTCAGATGAGAGCAAGTCCGCGGCGCGGGTATCCGCTCGTGTTACTACGGGAGACACGAGGACTCTGCAACGCCGCGCAAGCGGAACTCATAATATAGCTGAAGGTGGGAGTGAAAGCCGATTGAAAGGTTTTTTTAATTTTTCTACGGTTTGTACTGTTCATTATACATTACACTCGACGTATTATTCTTCCATTTTGCTTGAACACAATGAATATAGATACGAAAACATTAATTGCTGAAGTTAAGGAGAGACCCAATTTGTGGGATCCGACGAATCGTGAATACAGACTTAGAGACGTGAGAGTCGAATCATGGATGGAAATATGTTGCAAATTAATTACCGATTTCGACAAAATGGATGTCGCATTCCAGGAAAAAACAAGTAAGAATTTGTTTATTTATATGTTGAATATATATAATTTATCGTATTTTTAATTAACATTAATAGCTTGTTATGCAAGCAGAAAATCTATAAAGATGAATGATAAAAATGTATTTTTTAGTAGACATCTTCAAATTTCGCGGGTGTTTTAAATTGTTACATTTAGAAACTAAAGTTAAAAGTAGAGTTGTTGGTATCTTCAGGTGTTCGTCCTTTTTTTCCATTATACTTTGTAAAATGTCTGTATTCTGCCTGTTTATTTCATAATATATTCTGATCTTACTAAAGAGTTCAGGTCTATCTTTATGACATTTCCTTTCCCATCTCTAATTTCAGAACAGACATTTTAAATATATTTAAAGATTTAAGTTACCCTCTTCCCACATGCATTGTGTAAATCTCGACATTGCAAAATTATCGCATGATGTAACAAAGTAAATTTCCTGAAGACTATTGGTAAAAATTTTCATCGAATTCTAGTAGGGTTTAGTTGTTTTTTGATATCGATAGTCAGTTCGATATGATTCCATAGCTGATCTAATTTTAGCGCAAGAAGCTTGGTAGCTTCATATATTTTTTTTCGTTGTCATCATTAAACTACATTAAATTTACCTTCATTCTCCTCCAGTACGGCCATTTCATAGTTTCAAGCTACATTAAATTTATCTTTACACTTCTCCACTACCACTATTTCATAGTCTCTTGTACCATCTTCTGCTATGTTTGAAAATCTAATCGGAGTAACTACTTTCGTACCAATTTCCCGTTAGAAGAATTGAAAGAGCTTTGAAATGTTCCAAAAATTATTTGGTCGCGGGATCTTTCCAGTTTTCTGCTCCTTGATCGTGCATTTGTCCTTCCTGAGTCTTTTGCATCTCTTCTGCTTTAAAATTCCCTGAACTCTGACAAACTGCATATACTTATCCTGTCCCGAAGGATGGAAATTCTTCACTTTTGCGGAATTATAGACCAATTTCTACTCTTATTACAATTTTACAAAAACAGTCGAACCCTTGTCCCGCAAGCATCTTTACACTCGATCAATTCATTTATCTTCTCATGCTTATGCACGTTGCTGTTCCATTATTTGAAATTTAGCTTGTCTTAGATAGTTTACACCGGAAACCATTGATAATAAAGACAGATGTTATATATTTAGATTTTTAAAAAATTTCATTGCCTTCAGTTTTTCTGATTCTTTGTTATCACTACTCACCTCTTCTTGCTTTGATTGTAAATATTATATCAAGAATTGAAACCATAATTCTACTACACTTCAGCCTTCATCAGGTACATCACAGGAATAATGTTGGATCCCTATGGTGTACCAGGATTCCTTTCTTCGCTATATTTGGTAACGATTTATTAAGTGATATTTGTTGTGAGAAATTGATGTTTGCTGACGATTTTAAGCTGTTCATTTCTATCGATTTGTGACTACCCGTAAAGTTGTATTGATGCTAACTTACACTATAAGCCATGAGTGAGGGATCACTTAAATTATTTTATTTTATATGGAAAACTGTTCATTTGTCTCGTAGATATAGTTTTGTAGAAATATACGTTTTGTTTCACTAAGCGTGCATATTTTTTTTTAAATTTCATCTACTGATCCCTCACTTATGGCCTGTAGTGTATATCTGTTTGGTGTATAAGTTCAAGTTTATCACTTAATGTTTCCAAATATGGCATTGACGCTAACAAATTTCACATCCTGGATAGTATGAACTGTCAAAGGGGCTGTATATGGTGAGGCGTTTTTATGCTGCAACAATACACTTGCGCTGAACCATAACTAATGTTTAAAGTTGTGACTATGTTTTTCAGAGTTCTACAATAGATCTGTTTTCCTTTTAAGGTTTTTCACTAACGCAAGTTTTCGTCAGTAACTACGCAGTAAGCCGTCCCTAGTCTTGAGGTATCCTCCACAAGTTACGCTGTTTCTAAACTTTCTACAGCACTCGCACACTTGCTACAATGTCAAACACGAACCAGCCTAATTTAACGTTATTCCGCGATGAATTTCGATTGATTTGACAACTGCATTACGCAAAAAACACATAACAGATCACTGCTTTAACGCGGTGGATGTCGATAGTGGTAGGATAGTTCTTACTCAAGCTATTGCCTTCTTCTGTGTTTTAGTATCACTCCACCACCTGTCAGTCACTTTGTGAAATTTAAGAAGCACTACTGCTACATACCAAGTCAATCACACAACTATTCGGAATTTTATTGCACTTTTAAAGTTTTTATTTGGCATGCTTGCATATTACATATTTTCTATTGCAGTCATGGACATATAGAATTTTTACCTGTAATTGGATGTTTTCAGCTATTGGAAATAAAATAATTTAATTAAATTTCGTATGGGTAAAAGAGCATTTTTTTTGTTATTGCTTACAGGGTGGGTTAGTTTGTTCTCAATACTCACCTGCGATACTGTACAGACCATTAACTCTGCACATATGCTTCAAAATGTCCGTAAGAATGTATATCATGAAAACGTTCCGTCGGTGTTCAATTTTAATGAAGTGTTTTTCAATAAAAGTAGCATATCCAGACACATTCTCTGCAATAAATTGGTATAAATTACCCAACTCTATTGTTAAAAAGATATAATTACATTAAAAATTTTACTCAGTATTTCTTTCTGATATGTACATCATAAAAAATATATTTTTGTTTATGTTTTAGTGCAAAAAGTTCGGACAAGATGGAAAACTGCTAGAGACAGCTATATGAAAAAGGAGAATCAACAAAAATCTTTGGCTAAAAGCAGAAAAAAGAAGAGCTCTAACTGTACGCAAGAACTAAAATTTTTAAAGCTGATAAAACAGAAACGTCCCTTACCACATGAAGAGCCTGAGGAGATATCAAGTGCTGAAAGTGATTCCGAATCAAAGGAAGTACCTATCAAAAATGAAAAATTAGAAGTTAAAATTGAATTCGACTCCAACGATATAGAAATGTGTGAATCACCGTCATACGAGCAAGAGCAAGTTATTGTTCCAAGTAATAACCAAGTTATTGTTCCGAATAATGACCAAATTATTGTTCCAACTAAGGACATTCAGAGAGAGGAAGATGGTGATCGTTCTTTTCTGATGTCATTGCTTCCGACGTTAAGGAAATTTGACGATGATCAAAAATTGAATTTTCGTATTGAAGTTTTACAGTTGGTTATGCGTATAAAGAACACGCATTCCTTTTAGCCTTAGCTATTATCTTTAATTTTTACTTGTAATTTTAAGTTTTTTTTGTATATTTATCACAATAATATTTTAAAAATAATTTTTTTTCAAGTAAAGAAAAATAAAAATTAATGGGTAGTTTCATTTTAAGATTATGTTAGATGGAGAATGAATAAAGTCAATGAACAATAAATAAGGCGATGGAAAAATAAAAATAAACCCTTGTAAAAGAAATTTTAATTAACTGAATATAGAGAATTATTCAGTTGTGATTTTTTGCAATTTCAAGCGCGGCTTAAGCTATAAAGAATGTTTACAGAAAATCAACTAGATATTTAGTAACAACTCGCTTTAGCTACCGTAAAACGATAGTGCAATTAATTTCAGTGGTGGACATTCCTAAAACCACACCTTTCCAGTTCCTAAGTAAAAAACAACTGTCACCAAAAAAAATATTGGTCTCGTTCGGAACGTGATTGAAAAGAACTGGCATGTTTCTGTAAGGAGTGTTTAAGGAACCCTAGAAATTGGTGTAAAAGCAATTAACATCATCTTGCACAAATATTTGAAGTTAAGTAGCTTTGTTTCCATTTGATTCCTCGTAATTTGATTCCACTTCAAAAAGAAAACCGTGTGAAAAAATTAAATTGAATCTTCGAAATGGGTCGTCTCCAATAACAGTTGTTTGAGAGAAGAGTTAAAAAATGGCTACCACATTTTTTGGGATTAATGGACTTCTATTATAGCGCCCTAAGTACCTATATTGCTATGATTCGATATTTCAGCTAACTTAAGAAACTTAAAATGTTAGGAGATAAGAAGAAGAAGATAAGAAATTACAAGACATCAAAAAATTTTCGTAAAGAGCATGTTGCAAAATAACAAGTAATAAAGCGAAGAGTTGTCTGACAAAATTTTGAATAAAACTTTATAAACGACGTGTTTTGAAATATTAGTTAGATATAATTTTATTCTGAAAAGGTAAAAATTATGATTTTGAAATGGATAGTAATCGCTCTATACCAAGAGCGGGGAACTAGAAAGTTATCAGTCTCGGTTTAAATATTCGTTTTAAAAAAACGGCATAGAACGATGAAAACATGTTCTATAGTTTAATACATACACACATTAAAGATGTAAAATCGAAAATTGCCTAGAAAATGACCCGAAATTAGTATAAAAAAATTATCACTGAACGAGAAAAAAAGTCATAAAGCTGAATCTCAAAAATTTGTGCCTAAATTTGCTCCAAAAGTAGAAACCGAAACAGGAAAAATGGTCAATGTAGAAACAATTCGAGTAAAGGAAGTAAATCGAGGAGGAAAACTAGAATTTAGCGAGATATAGGGGTATAAGATCTATGAATTTTATAAGCAAGTTGTTTTCAGTAATGCGCATAAATTCAATATCTTCCAATTCTATGGCAAACAAATAGTCGGGCGGAAATCCAATACAAGCCTTGAAAAAAAGAATTATAAGCAACGCTGAAATATAGAGGGGTATTGGTGATAGTGTTGGAGGATTTTTCAGTTGTACGGACGGGGGGTTCCTTTAAAACAGGGTGCAAATCGTAAAATCAAGGATAATTTTATTTTCTAACAAAACAATAACTCTAAACATAAAGGTCATACAATTAGGAACTGGCTTTTTACAATTGCCTTTAAGTCATACATCAACACCATAAACTCATACTGTCCACTGCTGGACAAAAGCCTCTCTCAAATTTTAATTGAAAGGTTTTGTTAGCTATTTTCTTCCAAGTTGGTTAGACAGATTGGAAAATAGTAGGGAAAGTGATTTTTCAAGGGAATTTAAAGTTTGGACATGATATCTCCCTGGTAAGAGAAGTGGGAGAAAGATCAAAGTTCGGGTGGACAGAGTCGCATGCCTGAAGTAGACCTATAAGACCACAAAGAGTGTCTACCCGTTACCCAGTTTATGACCACACCCCTCGATCGCCAATTATAAACACCATTGATTATTTGTGTTCAGAAATTAATGAAAGAATTTTTCTCAAGAAAATTGTATTATATGTTTAAGACAGAAATAATATTATTTTCAATTCTTGTACAAATACTAGTGTGAGATAAATTTTATACATATTTTCTTTATTAGGTGTGTTACTTGGTATTCCTTACACAGTTCTCAAATGTAGTTGAATTAGTTCAACGTCGATTTTTGAAATTTATTATTTTTAAACCTTCTGGCGTATATCTCGAGCGCGGCATTGACAATAATCTGTTGTTAGAGGAGCATAATGTAAATTCGCATAAAAAACGTAGATCTTTAAAAGTTTGTGAATGGACGTATGGACTATCTAGACTTTCTATCTAATTTAAATTTATTTGTCCCACGTCCCTCCTTCTAAGGTGCTCCCACGTTTATATACTGGAAATACTAAGAATACCAACATTTACAAAGATATTTTTATAGGCCATATTAATATTTGATTATTTTTGATGTTTTTAATGTGTTTTAATGTACTTCTATTATGTTTATTTTATTTTTATACCTGTTACATTTTATGTATAGTGATTTATATAGGAATTATATTATTTTTGTTTTTATTGCATGCTCCTTATGTACCTTCTTTATTATTTTTGTTCTGCAATAAAGTACAGGGTGTTTCAAAAAGAATATACGTTCTTCGAATGCATATATTTATTATACTTTAAGACATACGAATATGAAACTTTATTCACATATATACGAACCTCTCAAGTTCATATTAGAGATGTTCAATATGTCCTCCATCAGCGACACAAACAATATCACATCGATACTCGAATTCCTCCCACACTCGGGCAAGCATGTCTTTCGTCACTGATGTTATGGCAGTACAGATCCGTTTCTTCAACTCTTCCAGGTTCTATGGAAGTGATGGTACATAAACGTTGTCTTTAACGAAACCCCACAGGAAGAAGTCACAGGGTGTCAAATCCGGTGACCGTGGAGCCCAGCTGAAACATGCTAAGTCGCCAGCTCCTTGACGACCAATTCAACGATTTGGAAGAGTTTCATTCAGATATTTACGCACTTGGCGTTTGTTGAAAAATGAAGTTGTCTTCGTGCAGCCTCGCAAAAAACAGTTTTGTAAAATAGCGAGATACTGCTGACCGGTAACCGTGTTTCCATCAAAGAAGAATGGGCCGTAAACAGATGATCGGGATATAGGACAAAACACATTGATTTTAAGCGAACCTCGTACTTGTTCAATGGCTGCATGTGGGTTCTATAGACCCCAAATTCGAACATTGTGTTTGTTTACTAGACTACTAACATGGAAAGTCGCTTCATCACTGAACACGATGCGTTGTGCGAAAGTGTTATCATTTTCAATAGCATCATGAATCTCGTTACAAAATGTCACACGTTTCCGTTTTTCATCAGGACCCAGAGTTTGTAACAACTGTAATTTGTACGGCTTCATAACCAACCGACATCTCAAAACACGCGAAATTGTTGTTGTAGGCAGTTGTAACTCCCGACTGGCACGACGAGTTGATTTTGAAGGACTATGTTGGAAAGCAGTTTGAATTCGTGCAACATTCTCTTCAGAAACACGAGGGCGGCCAGGACTCTTTTCCTTACATACACATCCTGTACCTACAAACTGTCGATACCATCTGCGAATATTCCACCCATTCGGAGAATCAATTTGGTAGCTCAACCTGAAACGTCTTTGCACCGTAATTACGGAATTGCACTTCGTAAACTCGAGAATACAAAATGATATCTGCTGCGGAGTAGCCATTTTAAACATATGACGGTTACCAAGAAAAAGAGAAGATAACTGACATCTAGCGGCTATTAAATAAACTAGACGTTTCTCCAATAGCCGAGGCGCACCGATCGATAGTTTTGACAAAATAATACTTTTTAATACGTATATTCTTTTTGAAACACGCTGTATACAAAGCATATTTTTATTGTTATATTTAGTTGAAGCGAAGTGTTACTAAATATTGTTATATTATAAAATTCGTTTAAATTATACTTAAATTTGTAATAGTATTAAATATTAAATAACTAATGGCGTACATATACGATTGCGAGTAACTGTATTTATATAACCGATGATTCTGATATATTACATGTCATTTATATCGAAACAAATTTAATAAAGATAATGAAAAAATGCAATTTTTAAGCGTATATATTTGTTAGATAATAAACACTTGAATATGCAATATTTAAATTAAGTCAAATTATCCTATTTACTGTCTGAAATGAAAGAAACTCGCGAAAGGGAACAAACAGGAATAAATATCTCTATCATTGGACGAAATATGCGGTTTAGATTCGAGTAAAGTCTTAATACTGTTTTTTGTTGGCTTATAACGTGTCTAACCTACATGACATTCATTATCGCATGCGCGCATGGGTATATCTACTTTCCCAGTTACCGCTGTGAAACAGTGCTCTCCCCTAGGGTCCCCGCAGATGTGAGCGACAAGTGAGGCACAACAAAGCCGTAGCGGTGTACAACCGGTCGGTTTTCGTAACGACCTCGAATTGAACACGTTCGGAACGAGTGCAGACATACACATATTTAAGTAAGCATAATATCCGTTCTTTTTATACCTATACAAACATGTCTATATTTTTAGACTGAAGCGTTTGCTTATTAATTCACAATGCATTTGGATACTAGAAAAGTAATTGCCGAAGTTGAAAAAAGACCTGTTTTATGGGATCCATCAGATAGTGATTATTGCTTTGTAGAAGCAAGAATGGAATTGTGGAAGGATATTTGCAGGAATTTATTTAAGAACTTTGATGAAATGGATACGGAAACTAAGGCAAAACTTGGTAAATGTGCTTCTTAACTTACTTAATTTTCATTGGTTTATATAGTTCACAAAACGTTAATTAGTATAATATTATCTTATTGGAGTAATGACAAAAAGCAAGAAATATTTGAGATTTATAAATTCGCATTAATTTCAAAACACTAACAACGTCATATTATATGAATATTGGCAAAAATACGCTATATAAAGAAAAAAATAACACGAAATATCTACAACGAATTAATTCAATATACATAGAAGACGTTTTTGGTAAAATTTTATTAAATTAATGTTGTTGATTGGCGGTAATAATGGGTGTCTCGACAATTTAAATTTTCGTTTATTTCGAAACAAATATTTAGGCATTAGAATTACAAATGGAAAATGATATCGGGCATATAGTTACTTCCATTCATTTGAGACGTTTCCCAAATTTTTCCATTACATTTGTATACAAAGTTGGATCTATTTGCTCAATAACATTAA
Source organism: Dermolepida albohirtum (assembly GCA_031893035.1). Taxonomy (NCBI): domain Eukaryota; kingdom Metazoa; phylum Arthropoda; class Insecta; order Coleoptera; family Scarabaeidae; genus Dermolepida; species Dermolepida albohirtum. Next base: position 90,004 of record JAVIWB010000490.1, on the reverse strand, counting down.
AAGAAACAAATCAAGTGGTGTTAAATCACTTGGGCTTACAGGCCAATTGAGGATGTGATCGTTTTGCAAAATAAGACGACCAGAAAATCTAGTATGTAATAGAGTTATTGTGCCATGTGCTGTGTAACACGTTGCACAGTCCTGCTGAAACTAAATGTCATCCAAGTTCAAATCATTAATTTGCTTGCAAAAAAATTGTTCAATATCTCATACTAGCGTTCACCATTTACAGTAACAGCATTACCAACTTTATTCTCAATAAAGTACGGTCCAATCACTTCACCATTCCAAAATTTACACCAAACAGTGCGTGTGAACAATGTGGACGCATTTCTTTTTCATGGATAGCATTGGTATTTTTTTCACTACAAAAACGACGATTTTGTTTATTGACATGTCCATTAAGATGAAAATGAGCTTCAACGCGATTAAATGTTTCGTTATTAGAAGTTAACATCTAAATAGTAAAACATTTTATAAAAAAAAAGAAGCTTGGATTTAAGTATTGTGTTTCTAGTCTAGTAATAATAAATAATAAGATTTGGGATTACTCGAGGTGATTATAAAGCCTATTCCATTACGATCTTTACAGGTTTATCGTGATCCTCATATTTCTCTGAAGTCTCTTGCATATGCCTGTTAAAGCCAGCCTTGATTATGGCTATTTTAGTCTCTAAGTAATATTTGCCCTGCTTCGCTAACTATTGCATTTTAGCCTCAGAAATTACAAATCACTTAGTTGCCTCAATGGATATCTCGCGCAACTTTGCAAATTTTTATTTCTGTAGTTGGTTCATATATACCCTCCTGGCTTATTTTTCCAATGGAGAGTTTTTTGCTTTATAACTATAGAATCTCTCAGATGTTATTTCCTACTTTTTGTTTTTAGATTTCGCTCTGTACCTTTACAATACTGTTCTACGAACAACAAAATAACAACAAAGTTCGACTGAACAGAGCCCCTCTTGTACATATAAGAAGATTGCGTTTGATATTTCCAGGGGAAGTTAATTTCTTGTGACCACCCAACTCGCTGTACGTTATTTTGCACCTTAGTTTAGGTTTAGCTCAGTTTCCTGGAGTGCTAGTACACACTTACATTGGCTCTGACCTCCCGACGATAAATAATAACTAACTACTGTTATTTAGTGTGAAAAGAACATTTTCTATTTTATTTAATACATACTGGTATTTGGTATATGCTGAATCAATGTATTTTTTATTTGAAGTTTTGTTCATTATTTAGAATTGATTAATAAGAGTTAATATAGTTTCATGAATTTTCAGTGAACAAAGTGCGGAAAAGATGGAGCACTGCTAGGACCGCCTATATGAAAGTTAAAAAATACAAAAGAAATAAAAAGACTGCTAAAAAACCATATGTGTGCACCTACTATCATAGATTGTTATTCTTAGACAAACGGATAAAATACGCCAAGACGAAAGATGCGCAGCCAACTAATAAAGACAAAAAAGAAACACCGATCCAAGAAGTGTCAGTGATTAAACAAGAAGAGATAGAAATAAAACCTGAAGATGTCGTCAGAGAAATTCAGATAACACCCAAGAAAGTTAATGAAACAGACGCAGATAAACTGACCTCAACTTTAAGTAACGAAGTGCATCAGGGTGAAGATGATCGTGCTTTTTTGATGTCCTTTCTGCCAATGCTAAAAAAATTTAATGAAGATCAGAAATTGAATTTTCGTATAGATGTCATGCGATTAATTATACGTATAAAGAATTCACGATCTTCCAATGTGTCTTAAATATTTTAAATGTTTACTTAGTTATATTTTACAAGGGTATGTTAAAACATTATTTAAGAATTAAAGGAATTTTTATAAAATGCGTACTTTATTTCAACTAAATTTCAGATAATTCAATTCAAGTAATTGTCATTTGACTTATACCACTAATGTTCACCTTAAAACAAAATAATAAACTTAATAATAAATAAATTAATTGTTGAGAACTGTTGATTGGATGCTAAAAAATAATCATCAAAATGAGTAGTTTAAGGCTTTATCATAAATTCGTATTCAATATTCAATATATTTTTAATAAGTATAAAAGCAAATTTGTGGTTTTTGAGTAAATATATTAATTATTGGGGTACTGGTTAAGCAGGAAAATACCTAAGATTAATATTATTTGTGAAAATTCGCTACTAATAATCTTCGTATATTTTTGATTTTTGATTGGAAACGTAGAATTTGTTTGAGAATATCTTAATATCTTTTCTACATTCTGAAAATGTGGTTTTTACGTAGCTTCTCCAAAAAGGTTAGGGGCTTTAAGAAGTTCTGGGGTTTAAAATAAATAAGACTGTGTCCAGTTCTATCATCATTTTTAACTTTTTCGTCGAAAACTTTCTTTTCATTAAGAGACCTCTAAATATTGTTAAAGAAATGATATATTAATGGTAAGTTTGACAATGTGTTGGATGTTTTAAAAGCGTATAATTTGTTTGGATGAATCTTTCCTACATTCTGGAAGATTATTATTATACAGCGTCTATCAAAGGCCACAAAGTTTCAGAAGTACTGAAATTTGACATCTGCTATCTACGTCCAGTTAAAACAAATTTTGGCAGAACAACTTGTTACAAAGTAGTGAGAGGTAACTATACGTTCATCTCTCGTATAGATGTGATGTATGCATATAAACAGCAATTGCCAAATATAACGTAATGCAATAAGTACTGCCGAATAAAGCAATGCAATTGCTTCGCTTAATCCAAAGCTCATCAGCTAGCCTGGCACCCACCAGGTGCATACAACTGCTGAATAAAGTCTGGTTATATGATAAGCTTTAGATTAAGCAAAACGATCGTCGTGGTCGTTACTTTGTTTGGCAGTTTGTTTCACTAACCTACTTGTTACTTTCAACTACTGCTGTACTGTTGTCCCTATAATCAGCTTTTAAGTTGATGACAGCCGTTAAACTGTGTTATTTAAAACGTTTGACTCTATACTTGAGGTGATCGACAAGAGTTAAATCCCTTCTGTTGTATTATTAGATTTTAGTTAAGCTTTTGATGCAGTAAAACATTATTAAAGGTTTTTATAGCATTTTTACCATCTTTGTTAAAACTTTCTTTTTCTATTAAAAAAGCGCCTAGAAGTTTCAAGAAATCGCAAGTTTCCTCTTCTTCTTACATTAGTAATATTCGCATAAATATTAGGTAATATGCTGAATGTTATATAGCTTATGCTTGGAGAATTTTGGTTTCTTCAATTAGCTACATTATTTTTTGAATTTCATCGTCAAATTAGTTCCATTTTACGTACGCGTATAAAGGATTTTTCGTGATTCTTTTGTTATCTAAGTCAATTTTTAATACATTTAAGAGAGGAAGATTATGTAGATGTCGAAGATGAGCTCTGGGAGACTAATTTCTGTGACCATTGCCAAGAAAATGCTGCTGCTTACAAGATTGCATTGCAGAAATTAAGGAAACTGGCTAGAATTATTTCATAAATATTCAATGTGTAAGTCTAAAAGATCATGTTAAATAAATAAAATTTTGTTTTGAAATACGACGTTTTATATGATAGGTTAAGTAATTAAAATATGATTCTTAAAACATCGTTGTTTTTTACGTTAAGCTACTTTTATGTTTGACATGAAGCTTATTTAGGAATATTCGATATATTTTGGTATTAAATAGTAAGTAATTTCAATACTATCAACTACGCCTTCAGAAAATTTGTATATAATAGTATTAATATTTAGCCGTGATCAGGGGGAGATATTACTTTTTCCACAAACTGTACTTGTATACGCGCCGTTCCTACTCCGTTATATGCCCACACCGCTGCCGCTGTATCCTTGCAGTGCCAGATGTGAGCGAGCCCGCAGTGTACCCGCATGTGTTGACGTGGAGGTATAACGATATCGGTACACGCGCGAGGTGGGAGTTGTGTGCAAATATTATTCTGTTTTTAAGAAACTATCTTCAAATTGTATTTTGTATTTACTTAAAACCACGATGCGTATTGATACAAAATGGTTAATAAGCGAAGTCGAGAAAAGGCCACATTTATGGAATCCCACTACTCGTGAGTATAGGCTCAGAGATGCGAGAATGGGATCGTGGTTGGATATTTGTGCTAAATTAATGGATAATTTTGACGAATTGGATGCAAAGTCTAAGAATAAAATGGGTAAATGATTATTTTCATTGAGTTTTATTTAGAGAAATATTGTTTTAAGTTAGAAACATCAAACCAAACAAAGGTGTAAAACATTTTATGAGATGAAAATCTGTTGAATATTCCAGATATTAAGAAAGTAAACTTTACACAATCACAAAATAATAACGTCTCAATATATAATTTAAAGCGTAATAGTGTACAGGGTTAACACAAATAATTAGGTGCCGGTTGCTATCTATGAAATGAAACAAATGCTGCTTATAGAGTTCCATTCGTCTGAAATTTTGAATTTTTAACGATTCAATTTTTGTAAATGAAAATACTTTTATTGAATTTGAAGTATAAATATAATGCTATATCTTATGTTTTTTAGATCAACAACGCGCGAACCATAAATCATATCCCTATAAATATGTAGATACTTCTTATGTAATGATACAGAAGCACAATTAAAGAAGACCCTCTTTCATGTTGTTATATATTCGTTATATGTTTAGCTTTATACTATTCACGTTATAAGGATTTGGTTTCAGTTTAAAAGATAGCGTTCCCGTATATTGCATAAGAAGTTGTACAGTTACACCTTTTCTTCCTTGTAGATATTTAGATATTTCTTATAAAGGGTTTTCCAATAGGGACTTGACAACTTTTAATTCAATTTGCGAACGCACCCTTTCACTAATCATCGAACTGTCACTGTTAATTTATTCAGTAAACTTAACATTTTCGTCATGGTAAAGTACACGAACGAACAACGTCTGCAAATTATAAAAATTTACTACAGAAATTCGGAGTCGGTGACCGCTACTTTAAGAGCGTTTACTCCGATTTTCGGTCGTAATTCTCGCCCTAGTACACAGGCAGTAACAAGTTTAGTGCAAAAATTTGAGTCTATATATTCGTTGCGTGATGTTGCCGTGCCAGTGAGACAACGGGTTGGTCGAAGTGTCGAAAATATCGCTGCCGTTGAAACGTCCATAGCAAATGATCCAAATCAGTCAATTCCACGGCGTTCTCAAGAGTTGGGCATTGCCCAGACCACTTTATGGCGAATTTTGCGTAAGGATCTTGGTTTACACCCATACAAGATCAAGCTGACTCAAGAATTGAAGCCGATGGACCATTTGAAGCGACGTACGTTCTCCGATTGAACTCTGGAAAAGATGCGCCAAGATGATCAATTTCATCGCGTTATTGGTCGGGTGAAAATCCACATGTGCTTCATGAAACACCACTTCATCCACAAAAAATAACTGTTTGGTGCGGCTTGCATGCCGGCGGCGTCATAGGGCCATATTTTTTCGTCGACGATAATGATCGTCACGTTACTGTGAATGGTAATCGTTATCGCGCCATGATTACCGATTATTTTTGGCCCGAATTGGAAAATATGGACTTGGACAACATGTGGTTTCAGCATGACGGTGCCACAAGCCACACAGCATACGTTACAATCGATTTATTGAAGAGTAAGTTTGATGAGCGTGTCATCTCAAGAAATGGACCAGTCGATTGGCCGCCTCGTTCGTGCGATTTAACGCCTCTAGACTTTTTTCTTTGGGGCTACGTCAAGTCATTGGTGTATGCCAACAAGCCGACAACGTTGGAAGAGCTCAGAGCCAACATTGAACGCGAAATAGCAGCCGTTTCGGCCGAATTGTGTGGCAGAGTCATCGAAAATTGGGTCCAAAGAATCGACCGCTGCAAACGTGCCCGCGGTGGCCATATGAACGAAGTCGAGTTCCATTCATAAATGTTTTGATTGTACTTCAACCCGATAATAAAATTTTTGAAATATCTCAAATGGTCTGCATTTTATTTTGAAAAGAAGTTGTCAAGTACTTATTGGCAAACCCTTTACATATATTGATACAGAAGCAAAATTAAAGAAGATTCTGATTTTGCTATATGTTGGTTTCACGTTAACCTTATACTATTCACTTTTTAAGGACCTGGTTTCAATTTAAAAGATTGCCTCTTGGTACATTTCATTAGGAGTTGGGTCATTGTGTCTTTTCATCAAAATGTGTTTTAATAATTTGGTAATTTTGCACTTGTTAAGGACTTATTTTTAAGTGGCATTCTTTGTTCCTTTTAATGTATTGCTTCATTTCTAATGCAAGTTTAATATATTTGGAATTGGTCAATGACTAAAGCATATCCTGTTCACCAGACTTGAGACCCTTTCCTACTACAGTACCATTTTTTGATGATTCGATTTCAATTCTAAACTGAACAACGGATGTAATCCATTTCCTATTTAAGATCGTCTATTATATTTCATTAAAAGTTTAGCAAACACTTCCTTTCTACCAAAGCTAAAAGGTAAATAAAACCTCGTACTACATTGCTCGTATTCTGTATACGTATTCCGATAACTAAGTTGTTATCATCAGCAGACAATTATTCATAGTGTCGTACTTGGATCCGCGGTAAAACTTGCACAGAACTATTCCGCACAACTTCCTCGTTAACCACCAAATACACACTGATATACAACCATGCTCAAATGTATTAGACACCTTACGAATTTATGTACATACATACATATATAGTTTATATAGTTTAGTCAAAAGAGAGGTGAGGAAAATAAAACTGTTGTGAAAATTATGTATAAAGTATTATTTACGAGGGAGCGTTTTTATATTCGCGGAATGGGGGACAAGGGGTGGAAATAAAAAAACCAAATTATTTTTCTTTTTCAATATATTCACCTGCAAGACGGATACATTTTTCACATCTTTCAATTAATTTATTTATACCCTCATAAAAAATGATTTCTCTTTATCTGCAAAATACGCCGAAACTGCCTCCTTGACTTCATCATCGGCAGTAAATTTTTTACCCCGCAGCTCTTTTTTCATTTTCGGAAACAGGTAATAATCACTCGGGGCCAGGTCTGGGCTGTAGGGTGGGTGATTCACAATTTCGAAGCCCACCTTATGCAGGGTAGCTAACGCAACGCGGCTCTTGTGGACGGGCGCGTTGTCGTGCAAAAGCAGAACATCTTTTGTCAATTTTCCCCGTCTTTTCTCTTTAATGGCTTCTTTTAGTCGCTCTAATATTGAAGCGTAATATTCTCCAGTTATAGAAACACCTTTATCTTTATAATCAATCAACAATATTCCTTCCGAGTCCCAAAATACCGTTGCCATGAGTTTCCCAGCTGATTGTGACACTTTAAATTTCTTGGGAGGTGCTGTGCCCTTTTTATGCCACTGCATGGAGTCTTGTTTGGACTCAGGCTCATAGTGATGAACCCAAGTTTCGTCTCCAGTAACAATTCCACTCAATACACCATCCTTGTCTTCATTACAGAGGTCCAAAAATGCACGCGAACACTCTACGCGCTGTTGTTTTTGCGGCGGCGTGAGCATTCTCGGCACCCATCTTGCGCTGACCTTAGACATGCCGAGATGATCGTGTAGGATTTTAAAAATTGTTGTATCGGATACTCCAACCATTTCTGCGAGTTGTTTCTTCTTTAGTCGAGCATCTTCGAGTACAATTTGTTCAACTTTTTGGATAAGTGCTGGCGTGGTCACCTCAATGCTCCTGCCCGGCCTCGGGTCGTCTTCAAGGGATTCCCTTCCTTGTTTAAATAAACTATGCCACTTGTACACCATGTTTTTTCCTGGACAAGAGTCGCCGTAAACCAATGACATCTCATTCATTATGGTCGTGGCTGATTTTCCTTGCCTGGTAAGGAACTTTATAACGGCACGATATTCGATTTTTTCCATATTTCACTTTTCACTCCTGATTATGTTACTTGGTTGACGATAGCTCAAAGACTAACTGTCTAATAACAATGAAACTTCGTATTTATACTAATCATGAGTCGCTGCACAGGCCACGCCCCCAATGCGCCTACTCACCCCATTACAACCCGCTCATTCCGCGAATATAAAAACGCTCCCTCGTAGTAGTATAGTACAATTTATCAATATTTTGTCGCTCCATCCTTGGCCTTAATGACAGCTCGCACTCGTCGAGGCATATTTGCTACTAAATTGTAACACTCTGCCGGTGGTATTGCAGCCCGTATTTCGCGAATTTTTGTTGATAATTCTGCTTTTGACAGGCATTTATGTTCCGTGATCTTAGTTTTTAAGATACGCCACAAATTTTCAATGGGCGACAAATCGGGACTTTGTGGAGGCCAATCCAATACCTCCACTGTGTTTTCCTTAAACCAACGCGTTACAGCTCCCGATTTGTGGCAGGGCGCATTATCTTGCTGAAAAATGTATTGTGGAATATCCTGGTCGAATAGTTTTAGCACAGACGGATCTAATACTTCCTCCAACATGGCTAAATAGCGTTGGCTATTCATCCGTCCATCGCACAGGTACACTTCTCCAACACCGTATGCAGACATACAACACCAAACCATGATACTACCACCTCCAAATTTTACTGTGGGAATGATACATTGTGGTTCATAAGCTTCCTCTTGCCTACGCCGAATGTATAGCGTCCCAGGTAGTCCCCAAAGCTGCCAGGCAAAAGAAGAAAGTTAGCACTCAGACAGGATTAATTTTGTTTAATGTTACATGTAGACTGAATTGCATACAAAGATAAGAATATTAGTCATGAAGATGTACTTACATACCTCGATATTCGATTCATCAGACCAAAGAATCTTCGACCACTTCTCGATTGTCCAATTTTCATGTTGTTTGGCCCATAAATACCGCTTCTTTTTATGAGCGTCAGTTAAAAGCGGTTTACGTCGCGCTTTACATCCTCGTAAACCAGCACGCTGGAGACGCCTTCTCACTGTTTGCGCAGAAACTGTTAGGCGATAATGCTGTTTCAGCTCACTGGCGAACTGTTTCGACGATGTTTTCCTATCACTGAGAGCCAGTCTTTGTAAAATTCTGTCTTCTCTAATCGAGGTACAGGATTTTCTGCCACTTTTTGGTCTGTTAACAAACGACCCACTCTCCTGATAGCGACTAATGGTTGTACGGACTGCACATCGCGAACATTTTTTTTTTGCAATTGCAGCTATTGATAACTTCTGGGAATGCAGTAGCACTATTTGGGCGCGTTCCCCTACCGACAACTCGCGTGTTTTAGGCATTTTTCTTCAACAAATAACTGACACAACTTGAAAAAATAGGATAATCTAATTGATTTCTACCACAAACTCACATACGCACGTTGCTCACACACTGCTAGAATGACACTAAATTTCTAAAATCCACAATTTCCCCTTTCCACCTATTCCTTTCAATTGGGGATTAACTAGGGTATTCAAAAACGCATTTCTGTAAATACCATTAACTATTTTTACGGTTAATTTCCGTCAGACTTGAATAATACCGAGAATAAGGGTTTTTACCTGGGGTGTCTAATACATCTGAGCATGGTTGTATTTGGTGGTTAGTGATTGGAGGTAAAACTCGCACAGATCAATTCCGCACAACTTCCCCGCTAATCACCAAATACACACTGGTGTATTTGGTGGTGAAATTGTGTTTATTTGGCAGTTAGCGGGGAAGTTGTGCGAAATTACGCCAGTGTACATTTGGTGGTTAACAGGGGACTTGTGCGACACTGAATAATTATCTGCTGATGGTGACAACTTAGTTGTCGAAATACATATATGTATAGAATACGATCATTGATGTGGAAAGGGGTTTTATTTACCTGTTTTATGTTTTTCGTGGCGCTTTGTTGTTTTAATGCAATTAACCAGTCTCCATTAAAATTTATCGTCTAACGTCATAGGTATTTTTTTCAATCAACGTAGTAATTTAACTATTTCAATAAGTGTCATTTTGTTGACAGTTGATGCTTAAATAACTTTACTTCATTGATATTCTTGGCCTAATTATTAGAAGATTTTTAAAGTATATGATTTAACTCGGTCGGTCGTTTTGATCAGTTTCTCCGAAAACTTTTGAATTTTTTCTTTACTGAAACTTCCAATCCACTTTACTAAAATTTGTTTTATCATCGTCATCATCTCTTGTTGGTAGATTTTGATTAATTTTTCTCAAATAAGCTAATGAATAATTTCCAATTTCTATATATTGAGTTTGTACAATTGTTCTTGATGACTTACTACTATGTACTGCTTGTATCATATTCATTTGAGTACCAATAAAGCGCACAGCATGTTGCATCAATATTTCAATTGTTTGCGAATGCTGGTTACATAAAGTTGTTGAAGTTGGTATTCCTCCGTTTTGATAATGATACCTCCTAGCATCCATGAAAACTTTCTCTAGTATATTTTATCTCTGATACATTCTTTTCGCAGAAGAAAATAGGTACTTGTGTCCCCCGAAATTATTATTATGACACTAGCTGTAGATTATTTGAGGTGGCCGTAATCCGTTACATTTATTATGGTCCTTATGTGTCATTAGAATACGTCCTCTACCTTTATTATTTTAATTAGTTCGGCATAGAGTTGCGTTTCAAGATATTCATCAGCCATCAGCGTCCTTACTAAGTCCTCATAATAAGACAGTACGCAGTTTGTGGCTTCTTCTTTTACTACACAGAACCCATATATTTCTTGTATCAAGAAATCTAGTATATATAAAGTTTGAAAACATGGGTAACATTAATAATGAAACATTAAGTGTTGAAATTAATAATAGTCACTATAAGAACTATAGAGGTACTTCTATTGTGGTTATCATTTTCATTTGTTTCAGTACTTAAAGTTCGAACGAGGTGGAAAACTGCAAGAGATACTTTCATGAAAATCCACAACAATCTCAAAGGAAGAACGAAAAAAGCAAACAGATACTATTACTTCGAGCAATTGCAGTTTTTAAAGCAAATAAGACAAATGAAAAACTCTTATTATCCGCCAAAAGGACCTATAACGTGTGAAGAAGATACGTCCTCAATACCAGAGGCACCAGAAGTATCAGAGCCTAAAGAGGAGGAAATTAAGATTAAAATTGAAAATGATCCCAGCGAAGAGACTGAGATCGAGACGTCTATTTCTGAAAGTGTAGCTGCGCCTGTAGCTGCACCGGCACCTGCACCTGCTCTTGCACCTGCACCAGCATCAGCACCAGTACATGCACCAGCACCAGCACCTGCACCAGCACTTGCACCCGCACCTACACCTTCCAACAATATAAGCGTTAATGAGGAAGACGATGATTGCGCTTTCTTGACGTCTTTATTGCCGACTTTGAGGAAATTTGACGATAATCAAAAACTGACTTTTCGCCTTGATGTATTGCGAATAGTCATGCATATAAAGAATTCACACAAGTCAGTCACCCCACAACTTCTAAATTTATCTTAATAATTTTTTTATTTCTTCTATTAGAGTATTCTAGGATTACTAGGATTAATTGGTGTATTTTTTACAAGAATGTAAATTAAAAAAAAATAAATATATTTGAATTAGAGCGTATTATTTTGGAGAATGATTTTGAATTTCTACAATCTCATAAAACGAGATTAAGATGTTAAACGAAGTTTTATGATTGTATGTCTTTATTGGATTCAAATTCAACATTTACATCACTCTGGGACATAATCTACATCATAGCCATGCGTCTGTAGTTTATCTGACTGCAGTTATCTATTCCAGTGACGTATATATATATTAAAAAAAACTATTTATAATCAAGTCACATTTTAGAATTATCTCAGTTGACGTACTCTGATACTGAATTGTCTTATATTTCATACTTTTATGTTTCAAAAGGTTGTGAACTATGAGAGAAGTCAGATTAGTTTTACTATCCAGTATAAACAGAAAATAAAATTCTTGAACGAAAGATCCTATATAAAAGAAGATATTGTCATTGATTGTGACATCTAATTAGAACTGCCAATTCTTGACGGCGCATTAGAGCCGAGATGTGTGTTTATTTACAGAGTGAATTTAGTACATCGCGTCAACTCGGTGAGAACAGTTGTGGTAGCTGTAATATTGCTGATTTCGTGTAGCGTCATAGTGTTCGAAGGTTGTGTTAATGCTAGTATAATTAGTAGAAAAAGGTAATGTAAGGAAGTTTATAAAAGAATTTCCAGGCTTAAAGTAAGATGGCGCAAAAATAATGTATACATGGTTTTATTTATAACTTAACTTTGATGTTTACTGTTTGTAATTGATCGTTTACTTTACTTTCTTAAAAACGAATTTCGTAAATTCCGGGTTACATACAATTACAAATATAAATTACCTTTCCTGCAACACTACAAAATCATGTAGGTATGTAGGCGTTGTGCGCAATATTAAATTCGATATAAATAATAAAATGCTCTGTTATGTATCTAAACCCTTAATGTCGCTGTTACTAGCTTATAAAAATTAAGGAAATGTACTAGCAAGGGTAATGCTAAATATATCTATCAACTTTCAGTCTTCAAGAGATAAAGTGTTTATGTTAATGACTGGTAGGGCCGCAACTACATCATGTATGGGTCGTTCTCTTAAAAACTAGTATAGTAACATAATAGATATACTGTGCATATTTTAGCTTTACGTCTTGTAACAAAATCTATCAGAAACTGTTATCCAGAGATAAATTATTTAAATGTTCAGACAAAAGCCGGTTTTTATAAATCCCCTAAACGAATTTGAGAATTTTACAGACAACACTCAACCATCACAGCCAATTTTCATACTTTGGGGAACATGGTTACATGCAGCGTTTTTATTATTCTAAACATTTTCAACAAACAAAGAGTTCCATTTTACAATTTAATGCTAAAGAAGCCACAGCTATTAAAGAAAGACGGAAAAAATTTGAAGATGCTCAAATATTAACAGATTTACAAGTATTTACAACTATAAAGGAACTCTTGAGGCATTAGGCAAATTAGAAAATCCTTTCTTGTCTTTAGTGGAGGCACTGCAAATATTGGACTAGGATTCAGATTTTATCAGTTTAAGATAAATATGTAATATAACTGATGGTGCTTCTCCAGATTCTTTATATAACTTCAAAGAGTATTTTAGCTATGACAATGTTACATCACTAGATATGGAACGATCGTTTTCTTGTATAAGAACATTTTTTCGGGGTGGCGTACATCGCTGAGTAAAACGCTATGGGAAGCATACCAGATGTATAATGAGTTCTTTGTGATTGATAATGTTTCGCAAAAAAGTAAAGATTTTACATTTTATATATTATTAAAATTTACTAGCATCTAGCGTTTCACTATTCATCATTGAACGTAAGAATGAGGATATTGATACCTTTTTGCTAGATAAATAATAAGAATTTATGTTAACAATGTACGCGAATCAGACAATTTACCCAACAGTACACTGGAACGCATAAATATTTTACAAGATTTAAACCGAAGTTCCAATTATTTTGTATAACCTTTTATTATTTACTACGATGCAGACGACTATGTCATGCCGCTCAAGTCGGCAGCCCTACATATGAGCCAGGGTTTGGTAGAAAAAAACTAACTTTACTCTTAATATGTTATATCAAGATTTTTTAAAAGTTAATTCTGAAGTATTTAACTGCGAATAAAAATTTCTGACAGTTGAGAACTTCAACAAGGTCGTTTATGAAAATAGAAAACAAAAGAGGTCCGAGATTTGGCCCTTGCGCAACTGCAGATGTGAGTGCAGGAAGATTTATGGGATTTATCAGCTTCGTAATAGAGATATAGCCAGCTCTATTAGATACATAGGATTCAAATAACAAGACACGCGACGATGAGAAACCAATGTTAGAAAGTTTGTAGAGCAGGAATAAGTTGAGGAAACTACGTACGACTTTTGACCAAAAACGTCAAAGTTTGCGTTATCGAGAAGTTATCCTTCATGACAATGTACGAGTTTACAAGGCAGCCCCTCCTCCATCCTCCATGAGTGTAACTTCTCCTAGCTGGCCATCTACCATATAGGACCGATTTGCTCCGTTCGATTCCTTTTAATTAGAAATATGAAAAAGCACCTCAAAGGATGTCATTTTGCAAACGATAACAAATTAAAAGAAGAGATTAATGCCTATTTTGAAGACCAACAGAAATAATTCTTTATGGACTAAAGTCGTCGCAAGCATGTGGCGCAAGCGCATTGAAGTTAGAGGAGATTATCTTGGAAATAAAATTATCAGAAAATTCGTAGGTCTTTTGTTTCATTGTTAGATAGAAAACTTTTCTAGTTCTTCTTAAGTATGAGTTAATGAACATCGTTTGATAGATCACTTTAATATTATTTCATCTTTCATACGCGGTTATTTTAATTAAATTTTTGCTTTATGTTTATTTAAAATAGTAGTGAATAAAAAAGTTCTGTTTGAAAACAACTTCTCATAGTAATCTCACCTTGCATCTATCTTTATGTGAAAATATCGAGGAATGCTTCTCGAAAACAAAATTCATAAAAAGAGTTAGAGACTAGTTGAAATTTATTTTCAGCAAGTTTTTTGAAAAACTAGTATTTCAAGATCTTAAAAATGAGTCCTCTAAAAAAGTTTAAATATTCTTTCTGATTACAACAGTTTACGAAAATAAAAAAGAACTGAACATACCAGCATTTCAATGAATAAATAGTTTATATGTATAAATTGGCGGTCTTGCCAGAAAATTAGTTCTCAGCTTTCTTCTCTATCATTCATTTATCACCACCCATCTGCAAATCTGCAGAGTGACCGTCTAAATCCCACGAAATGATAATATTCTGTTCAGATGGATGTTGAATGAGTAAGGTGTTTAATTTTAGATCAACTTCAAGGACTCTTAAGCTTAATAAATCCTCAATGTTCATTCACTTTTAACGTAGATTTGCTAACAACACTGCACTTGGCAAACGACAATACAATGTGTCAACGTACATACTTATATATAAGTATACATATATATGTAAAATATGTATACTTACATAAAACTGGTATCCATATCATGGGCCAGAAATTAATAATAATGTTATTAATTAATTCACGTTGTTTATAATAACAGGTCTTCCAATAAGAGGTTTCATTTTGATATGTAAAGAAAACGAGTATTTTTAAACGAAATCATCAGATGTTTATTTCATTGTAAAGAGGAGGGTATACCATTAATAATGGAAAACAATAACAGCCAAATGGCTGCCACAGCTACGCTTGCAGGACCATATTCTTTTCATCCATCACCAATTCACACATTTGCGGCTGTATATTCTCGATAACTTCACGAATTACATCTTCGAGGTCATGAATCGATTGTGGGACATTGGCATAGACTTTATCTTTCACGTAGCCCCAAAGAAAAAAGTCTAAATCACAAGATATCGGTGGACAATTGTGATCGCCTCTTTGAGAAATCACACGGTCAGGAAACTTTCCACGCGAAAGAGCGATGGTATCGTTATTTGTGTGGCTCGTAGCGCCGTATTGTTGAAAATAAACGTCATTCACATCAATATCTTCCAATTTTGGCTATACAAAATCATTAATCATCGTTCAATAGTAACACCGTAACAATTGCTCCAGCCCCATTTTCGAAAAAGTAAGGTTCAATGAAAGATCGACGAGAAATGGAGAAACCTGGATTTTCCTCAATACTATGTGCTACAATAGCAATATTATCAGTTGTTCTTGAGCGACGTGTACCAGTTCAATTCTTCACATCACTAACTTGTCCCAACAGCTCAAATTTTTCCACCAGTTTCACAATTGCTGGCCGAGAAGGTGCTTCGCGACAATCCAAAAATGCTAAAAAATATATATTTTTACATCTAAAATAAATTGTTGTATAATATATTTATCTTTATTTTTAATCACTGCAGCACACAATCGAGGCATTCTTTCGAATTTTCGTAATGTCTCAGGTTTTATTTTACCCCATGCCTCTTGCAGGTCCTTCCACATATTAACAGCAGAAGTGGGGGCCGATTTTCTCGATTAAGTTCTTCCCACAGCAACTTGATGATGATGATTTAAATCGGGACTCTGGGAAGGCCATGCCATAACTTTCATGGTTCACTCGTTCTCCAATTTCTGCAAATATTGCCGGCATAGTTTGTAAGTGTGTTTCGGGTTATTATCTTATTGGAAGATAAAATTCTGACCCGAAATTTTAATTCAAGAGGGGATTGCGTTTTCCTCTAATATTCGTTTATACTGTTCTTCTTTTAATATACCTTGGATATTTACGAGATCGCTCACATTCGATCCAGAAAAGCTACCCCATATCATGACTGAACCTCCACCGTGCTTAACAGTAGGGGCTATACATTCTTCCCAGGCACGCTCACCTACAAACCTCCGCACGAAAATACGTCTTCGTGAACCGAAAATGTCGAATTTGGATTCGTCGGCCCACAATACTTTATTCCAGTCTTCGATGGTCCAATTTTGATGATCGCGTGTCCACTTTAAACTTTTTTGCTTGTTTTGCTTGCGTAGAAGCGGCTTCTGCATCGCAATTCGTCCATGAAGACCGACTTCTTTTAACCGCCGTTTAACTGTGGAAATATTTATGGGTTTTCGACGAACAGCATTCATTTCTGCTGTGATTTCAGGGGCTGTTTTTCGTCTATTTCTCTTGCTTGTTACCACCATTGCAAGATCTTCTGCTGATGTTGTTGCCCTTGGTCTGCCTTTTCGAGTTCTGCTCAATACACTTACACAATCGCGGTGTTTTTTGATGATATAACCCGCGGTGGACTGATTTAATTTAAGTTCTGTGGCAATTTCGCGGTTGCTTTTGCCAGTTTTATGGTATGCGATTATAAACGATCGTGTTTCTACACCCAGTTCTTTCCATTTAGGTATTTCTAACCGATTAAGCTTCTTCGAAAATCACGATGTTATCACTATGAGCACATCACAAAAACTAACTGCAATTTTGCCAAAATATCCAAGTATAAATACTTAATAGTTTACAATAACACCCTACCTTAAAATAAAATCATAACAATCGAAAATTTATGAGAATTGAGAAATCTAATCCCGTAAGTGCAATTATTCTACCTAGAGGTTTATTAGGGTATTATCATTCATTGTGAATAATAGGGTAATCGCATAATTATTTTCGAATAAGCTTTTATAGATTTTAATGTTTTCTATGAAACTATTTCTTACTACAGAAATAAATTTTATAATTGCAACTTTTCTACAGAAACTGTAATGAAACAAGGTGACCAAATACTTATAAACGATAGTATGTATCGTTCCATTTTTATTAATGGCATAGTTTTTACTCATCTGTCAAGTAGTTACAGGTTGAGTCATACAGTTGCCACGACTCAACCTGTAACTACTTGACAGATGACAAGTAAAAACTACGCCATTAATAAAAATGGAACGATATACGCTTCAACAACGCATTGAAATTATTAAAATTCACTACGAAAATGGTGAAAATTTCGCGAGCTATTGATTATGAAATGTCTTATTGGAACACCTTTTATTTAGAGGCTATAAAAATTTGGAATTTATTCAAATAATATAGGTACCTAAATTACTTTAAGTTAAAACTAGTTTTCATCTTTTGTTTATATTTTTATTCGAGGATAATTTGAGTAAGTGTGAAAGTGACTCAAAATAAAACAAATCATTTACGGCACTACCTTTTTTATTATTTTCCAACTTCAACGCATTTGGATCATCATTCTTGGTGTGATTATGACATCTTTGATCGTTCTCAAGATCAATAAAATACTGTTTCTTTATTGCGATACGTTCTTCATCTAACCGAAATTGCTTTCCAGCAAGAAAAAGTTTCAATTTAAGTTACTTGTGATTAGTTCCAGCAAACAGAATGAGTAAGGCGTAACCTGAAATTTCAGTGCACTCTCAAGTGTAGCTACAATATGTTTGATATTTGTTAACGCTAAATCTAGAAAGCGTTGTCTATAATTGACGACTGTATTAATTTGTACTAGATCGACGAAGAAGAAGTTTTTGTTTCTTAGTTGAGTTTTTCCATCATTATGTTAGGAATATATTCAAACAAAAGTAAAAATTTTTCATAATCAGAAACAAAAATATCAGGAGGAATATAAATAACAAAAACAGCCAATATGATTGTATGAAAAAATACCCCGCTTCTTATTGATAATGCCAAATTGTCTATCCTGTCTTCAAACTTGTTAGCTAGCTGGAAATAATTCACTGCTCATGGTATCTTCTGATAGCCACGTTTCGACGAGGCAGATAATAACAAATTCTAAGTCACATATATTTGTATAGAAATCGTCAACCTTGGTCCTTAAGCTGCGTATATTCTGGCAATAAATGTGGGGCAGATCCAGTTTAAATGCACTATAGTGGAATGCCTCTTTCATATTTACTCCTGAGATTGGTCTCTCAATTAGCTACCTAGAACCTAGTTACGCTATAATTTTCTTATAATAGTTCATTGGTCAAACAATTTTGTCGAAGGAAATACGGACGTCTTTATATCTGCCAGATTTTTCAGATTTTCTGTTATCTCGATAATGCTCTGGACGTATCTAATACTATCCAGTTTTGCTTTAAGTGGACGCTTATTCACCGCCTAGGGTGAATTTCTAAATTCTCGAGATTAACACCAGAAGAGAGAGGCCTCATTCTAGATTTAACGATGATGGTGTCATGGTTCTTTCTCTCAGTAACATCCTGGGAATTTATTTCCTCGACATTAAATATTATTAGATTCTGGTTTCGATTATTTCTCACGCCCATCTCCGCAAGTAGCTCCTCACTGTACATTCTTCTCTCGGATAGCTTCATTTCTGTATGAGAGATGGAAGTATAGTTCTCTCTCTACTTTGTTTTATCGTAATTATGTGAACACCACCAGATTCCAATTGTCGATGAAGCCAGATTGCCTGACGAGCTATGAAATTGAGCGAAACGCGTCGTGGTTAGTATTTTGTTCGAGAATAGTTGATTCCATACAGACTTGTTGGCAACCTAATGTTCTAACAAAATTTCGTCGTCTAGAGTGTTAAAAAATTGTGTTCAAAGTGACAGTATACAAACATGTGGATTAATTAATAACTAAATTTGTTATTACTCCAATATTAAGTTATATTAAAAATATTCTCATAAAGAGTAAATTTACATTGGTCAACATCGTGTGTTTCCCACTGAGCTTATACGTGCTTGAATATTTCATTAAATCTGTCTACTATTCAACGTTGTTTCCATTTGTACTATGACATAATCAATAATAAAATAAAACATTAAAAACCTCTAGATATACTACGAATTAATATTTTGTGTTCATCTAGGAACAAAGTTAATAAATTTATGCACCCATATTGG
This sequence comes from Dermolepida albohirtum, assembly GCA_031893035.1. Lineage (NCBI taxonomy): Eukaryota > Metazoa > Arthropoda > Insecta > Coleoptera > Scarabaeidae > Dermolepida > Dermolepida albohirtum. The sequence goes on along the minus strand of JAVIWB010000490.1, from coordinate 70,647 downwards.
TACATTACGGTTGTTCTGCGCAATCGGACGCGCGAAAGCTTCTTTATTGACAGAATTGTGAGTAAGCGAGCGAGAGATAGCGAACCAGAAAGAAAGAGAGACGCGTAGAACAGGGTGCAGTGAACGCTGTATCGATTCGCGTTTTCCGTTTCTGTCGTTCACTGAAACTCTCTTTTTCCCTTCTGGCTTTCTGTGTACTTAACTTTACGTTCACGCTTCGCTGCGACGACGTCTCATTACACAATGAACCGCTAGACCGTGTATATACCACACACAAACACAAACACACAAGAACACGAATTATTGACATCACGCTTTCGTTAATCTCCAAACCAAAATAAGGTCAATTTCGTAACATTACCGTCTAGATTAGAATTGCTATTAATAGCCCGCAATGGAGATTAATAATTACTATTAACATTTACTTTATTAAATGGTAAAGCAAATGACACTTTGAAACGAACAAAAGTCATTAAAAAAGGAGAACAGAGAAATTAAATTCGTAGATACGCTTTGACTTAACGTTCGATAATTTTAATTTAGTTGAAAGTTTTTCCGGTTCGTTTGATGATATTTTTTAATGCAGGTGTCAATACACATATATATGTATGTAAACAAAAACAAGTAGTCTGCAAAATTATTATGCTGGAAATATGTACATAGATGTCAAACTACAACTAGGAATACACTATTGTTTTCTTATTTTTTTTACATTTTACAATAAATATGGAAATAGCTCAGAGATATTCCAATGGCAGCAGCAAATTCACTTCAAATCTGGACTATGTTAAGAATGCGATTTCTTCATGAAAATTGCGAAAGGTATTGATCATGGTGATATTAGTGTTAACTGACTATGCCTTTACCCTCGTCGTGCACCACCAGTTTCTAAAAAGCGTTTCTGAAATCTTGAGATTACGTTCCGGCACTTTATTGTGCTCCTCCATTTTGCCTTCCAAGCCTCTGTGCCTAATAAATCGTGATATGTTTCCATTTCGCAAGACCTTCACAATTGCAAATCTTCATTATTAATCACAGAGATGAACCTTTAGGTACTGTTAGAGCAGACTGTGGAAGCACTCTAGCGACGATCGCTTTAAGGAATATATAATTACGTCTACATAATCATTTTATTCTTTAAAGAGGTTTCAACTGATTAATTCATTTTATTGGGTAGTATAATAAATAGAATGAAAGTGGAGTGGACAATATTCCCTAGACGCTCGAATATGTCTAGAACTAGGCTGGCTACTGCTTTCATATGCAGATACAGAGTTAAACTTGTGTAAAATCCGCATACGAAAACAAATATTCGAACAACACTTAAACATAAAAACATATTTTGTAGATTAGCAACAAAGAAGTTAATCAATTAAGATTAATATGACTCCTTTCCACAATAATTTTCGTATTCTGTATACGCATTTCAACAACTAAGTTGCCATTATCAGCAGATAATTGTTCATAGTGTCGCATCTGGAATCACGGCAAATCCGCACAAAGGCAAACGAATATCATCATAACAATGATTTTCATAAACAAATCAGTTTCGTCTTCTTCGGTTCGTTTAGTAATTACTTCCAGCAATTTTAATCTCATATTTGCCTTTTGTTTCCTTCAAAATTATCTAAAAACTTGTTCTGTACACTTGTAGTTCTGTTAGAGCTGGAGGAACGTGAACCACATAAATCAGAAGAATTGGATATTTACGTTCTTGGCTTTATGTCACATTATTCTTCACTTTCCATTGACAACAGAGGGTTATCGTCAATGGATAGATTTAATACTATGGAGTGAATATCACTCGTCATTATTTACAGAACTGTAAATGTAAAAAAAGTATTAATAGAAGAATATAACTAATATTCTTCTATTAATACTACAAACACACACACAAATGTGTTTTCTAAAAATGCCATTTTGGTGGTCCAGCTCCTTTACCAACTTTCTTTTGGATTCGCCTATTCTTAAAGTAACTATCTCTAATTCGCTTCCATCGATACTTGCAATCTTCTACTGTAAACAAGTTTACAGCATTTACATATGTCATCATGTTTCTTATTTGGAATTAACAATAATTAAAAAAGAAATCATTATAGTGAATTTAACTAATGTACCTATTTAAATTAGCAATATAATTAAAAAAATAACAATAATTTTTGCTTTCATGCCCATAACCATCTTAACGTTAATTGCAAATACTAGCAGGATATGTGTTTTATGCCCGCACTCGTGGTGGAACTTAAGATCTTTAGATATCGGCATTAGTCTTAAACACGAAAAACTTCCCCGGGCAGTAACCTTTGGATTCCAACGATAAGTGCATATAAACGGTAATTGCCAAATATAACGTAATTAATGAACAAACCATTACCGAATAAAGCAACGACTACGGCCATTCGTTTCGCTCAATTTCCAGAGCTCATCAGGTAGTCTAGTTTATTCATTAATTAGGTTGTATTTGGCATTTACTACATGTGCATGTAGTTTGCAAGGTTCAACAGATGTTCTGCTCAATACCGACAAAGTGATATAATTGCTTTCACTTCTATCCAAGAGATGGACGTATTGACGGGCATAATAATAACACATATTACTTTGTATTGTTTCGATAATAAAAGCCACTAGGTGGGTAAAACTGTCGAGCAAAGCCAAGCTACCTGATGAGCTCTGGAAATTAAGAGAAGCAATCGTCGTAGTCGCTTTGTTCCGCTGTAGTTTTTTCATTAAATAAATTATTATCATTATATAATATGATTAACGAATGTAATAATTTAACTGTGCCGCTAAAATTGCGCAAACGAGAACTGGAAAGTGCGGAAAGGAGGCGTGCGATGATAACGTACATATGCCGGAATGCATACCGGATGTCCCACGACATAATTGCCATGGCTTAAGGATGTGTTACTGAAGCAATTTCAAGTTAAAAACTCTATCGTAACTGAGCTACAAGCATTTGAAGTTTTAGATAACAGTGTTAATGCAGGTATTATGTACAGCTGTTGATTTCGTTGTTATTAAAAATCGGGGGGGGGGCTATGATTCATAAATTATTATTCATTGTGACAGTAAAACGTGTTACATTAAAATACTCTTAATTGTATGTTAATTTTTCCGAATAATGAATCAACCAATATTCACTTTGCTTATGGATCGTGTAATGAAAATGGACGAGCAGCAGTTGTAAAGTGTCTTATAGAATTGTTTTCAGCAATTTTTAAAACGGGCAAGTTTCCTGCAACTAATGCCACGTACAACAAGAGCTTCCTCAAGAAGAAGCAGTACTTAATATGGTTGACGTCCAACCTTCTACTAGTATCCGAAGAATAGCTAGCAGACTTAACGTAGGTCGCTTCAGAGTATGGAGAACTTTACACAATTTTCTATTTGTAGGTGGATCTGGATAAGTAATGCAGGGCACATCGACCTTTATTTCATAGAAAATGGCCCAGGGACATCCAGATGAGCTTCTGCAACTCATTGATCGTCCATATGCATCAGCAGTTGGAGAAGGATGATAATTCTCCACTCCATCGAGCAAAAATCATGAACTGGAGATGAAGTTGCTATAGAATGGAGTGACCTGTCACTTCTCTAGATGGTAGTGCAATAGAACAAGCTTGGGATGTTATGGGAAGATGTGTTGCTGCACAAAGTATGCTATCAAAAATGCTTAAAGCAATAATAATTGCTGTCAGGAAGAAATGGTTCTCCAAGAAATTATTACAATAAAACTTCTGTAAAATTGATTCTTTCTGTATTTTTACAACAGTTCAGAAATATATTGAAACTAAAAATGATGCTAAATCAACTTTTTTTAAATTTATTACCATTTTTATGAAATGTCCATTAATAGCTTTCAACAGAGTATTTCGATTATATTGAGTCTGGGAAAAAGTTCGTGGCGTTTTTTCAGTAAAATTCAACTGGTCCCCGCATGGCGCGTGGACTAATTCATTTAAACCGAATATGCTCCATTATTATCGACAATGTTTCGCCATTTTTTTGGTAGATCCATGATCCCATCGGTGAAAAACTTCTGTGGTTTCTGGTCGAAAAACTGAATCAAGTAGTTTTCACAGGCTTCTTTTGAAACCAACTTAATTCCATTGAGAGAGTTCTGCAGAGATCGAAACAGATGATAGTCAGAGGGTGCTATATCCGGACTGTAAGGTGGGTGCATCAAAACTTCCCAACCAAACTCTCTCAATTTTTGACGGGTCATCAAAGAAGTGTGTGGTCGGGCGTTGTCATGATGGAAGACAACACCTTTCCTATTAATCAATTCGGGCCGTTTTCTTTCAATCGCCTGGCGTAATCTCTCTAGTTGTGCACAGTAGAGTTGAGAATCAATCGTCTGACCAGTTGGAAGTAGCTCGAAGTGGACGATTCCCCTCCAGTCCCACCATACACACAGCATCACTTTTTTTGGCGTCAATGTTGGCTTAGCGAACGCTTGTGACGGCTCACCATCCTTTATCCACGATCTTTTACGCTTCCGATTATCGTACGTAATCCATTTTTCATCTCCGGTTATTAAACGTTTCAGAAACGGCTCGATTTCATTCCGTTTCAGCAGCGCATCGCAGATGTTAATTCGGTCCATCATGTTTTTCACGCTCAACTCATGAGGAACCCATACGTCAAGCTTTTTTTAGTAACCAGCTTTGTGTAAATGGTTCAAAACAGTTTTGTGGTCAATGCCTAGCTCCATGCCAATATCGACACTGCTGATATGCTTATCTTGTTGGACTTTTTCAAGAATTTCATCAGATTTTTCAGTGATTGGACGACCGGAGCGTGACTCATCTTTCACATTGAAATTTCCAGAACGAAAGCGAGCGAACCATTTCCGCGCAACAGATTTCGATAAAGTACCTTCACCGTACACAGCACAAATTTTATCACAAGGCTGCGCAGCGTTCTTCCCCTTATCATAATAATATTGCAGAATATAGCGAAATTTCTCATTATTCTTCTCCATTTTCAAGTGCGAATAACTTTCCAACCACTGCACCGATTACAATGTTTCTACGCTCAAACTAACGTTCGGAAGGTCATCTAAAAAACGAGCCGTCGGTGGTGTCGCTGTGACTTGTTGTTCTTTAGTTATCGGCAACCAATGCCATCTATCGGAAAAAACGCCACGAACTTTTTCCCAGACCCAATATTTGGTTGGCATTGGCAGTGTAGCGTATGAATCCGCGTACTGCATATGACAAGCTATACAAATTTGATGTACATATGTATGTACATATGTATATAAGTATATACCTATGCAATTCTGTTCAAATTATATAGTGCAGTTCTTACTAATGTATTCGTATAATACGATTTCTTTTTCATAATAATAATAAGTTTAGTTATTTAATTCATTTTCTTTGACAAAAATTTTTAGTTACAATTTGACAATATTCTCAATAATTGTTTTGTAAGCTTTTTTTCATCAGTGAAAACAAAATTCATCTCGGTCTCAGAAACAGCAAATTTTTTCTGAAGGATCAAATATTTTTAACCAAATTTTACATTTCAAGTATCATTTAATTTATCCCTGTTACACATACATACGTTACCCAGCAAAATGAATTAAATTACTCGCTACATCATAAACTCAAATTGAAATTTAATACGTCGCCTTTTTTTTGCGAACTAACGACGTAATTATCGAAGGAAAACTTATGGAGGAGCAGCGTTTACCTTCCGACATAGTTGGTCATTACAGCTCCTCGAATTACCAGATGTAATTCATCATCTTCAACCAAAAATAACGGGGGTAAGCGAAAGTTAAATAAAAGCGAATTCGCCAAAACAAAAATAAAAAAGGGAAAGAATCAGAGGATTATAGAGGTTCCAAATTAAAAGAACCTTCTGCAAATTACACACTTTTATGATCGCACACGCAAACATGATTACCAACGGTTTCCGACATGTGCTCTTGCCGAACAAAGAACTCCTTGTGTTAGCATTTTTACATGTTTTGCGTGTTTAGCGGTCGCCCAAAGCGAAAATTTTCCTTCATTACATCATTCATTCGTTAAGACATAATACAGAAATTATACAGGATAGTAACACAACATTTTGTTATCGATATCGGGATAGGAAGAAATTATTAGTACAGATCATATACAGAACGAAACGGAGCTTTCAAGATTTGTAGTTTTGCTGCTTTCTTTACGTTAGCCTGCTGATAGTTCAGTGGTAAGTTACTAGCTCATCACGCAGTGGGTCTTGGGATCGAATCCGACGACCCACTGTCCGGAGAGGTTTTTTTTGTGGTTTCCCTTTCCTGTTTAAGCGAATGCAGACAGCCAAAGATCATGAGCGTGCGTGTAATAATAACTCGTGGTCTGCCAATGCTCCCTGCAATTGTAGATAAGCTTCTGGGGTGTGTAAAGGCATGCATTATTAGTACCTATTTATAATTTTTCAAAGTATGGGAACGAAAATAAATCATCGGGTGCCAGGTCTGGTGTGTATGAAGTATATGAATAACCCATTATTTCAATGTTTCGGGCATTCCAATATTCAATTATGAATGAATGAAAATTAAAAATTAAATTGTGACACAAAATAATTCTTCCTCTTGGACGATTTTGGCCGACACTTTAGAGAACTTGAGTTAAACAAATTGTATTGTTCTTATTCTCTTTCTTAATCCTATGCATGTGTTTACGGGTTGAGTGGTGTTTAGTCTTTCTTTCTTTTCCATTTTGCTACAGCTTTCTGTTATTTGTTTCTTATTTTATGCCTTCCCATTTTATTCTTTTTTCCTTCACTACTTTCCATATTCCCTCCTCCCATGTTTTCTGGATCTCTTCTTTACTACATCGGTTTTATGTTCCCATCAATTTCTCTTTTGCCTAAAAATGCTGTCTTCATTATGTTCCACAAGTTTCCTGCTTTTTTTATTCTTTTGTTTATTTATTTGTACAATTCTTCATATTTCTTTCTATGATCGTTCCAAAATACCTATATTGATCAACCTGTTTTGTCATTGGTGTGTTTAGTTTAATATAATTTCCTTTCTCTTATTATCATGCTTTGTTTTTTTTTTATGTTTATTTTCATATTTAAATTGTTTTGTTTACTTTGATTATGTTGTCGGATTTACTAAAACGCAATAAACGATAGAAGATATATTATCAATCTAAAGAACTTAATCTTTAGAAAATAAATTCGTCTATTATATTAACGTAAATTCCGCCAGTTCCATATGTTTCACATAAAAACACGGTAATAAATGTACGTACTCATAATAATATATTTTTAAAAACTATTATAAAAAAATCGATCAAATAAAAATATATATGTATCGAAGGTTAAAAGAAAAAATAAATTGATAAATGGGACTGCCCCCGCCCCGAAATGTTGGAGAGTTTTATTATCTTCCAATATTCAAAAAATCCTAACACAAAAGGATAAAATTTATAGTTACAATTTTTGTCCCATTTCAAAAATTCAAAATATTTTAAAACTTAAAGTTACGCACATATTTTTTCTAATAAAAAAAGCTTCAAATTTTCTGACATACGAATTGCAATTAAGAAATTTCGAAATGACAAATTAACGATTCAAATGAAAATAGTGTGAACATAAGCAAATATAGTAAATACAAGCAAAACAATATCTTCATGCCCACATATGTAGAATGCAGTCTATATAAAGTTAGTGATATCTAAGGTAATTTTGATGGAGCCTGTGGTTGATTCACTTAATCACAAACTTTGGTACCGTTGAGAACCAAAACGTACACTCAGTGTACATTTCGTACTGGTGTTCTCCGCCGTGGTTTACCAGGTGCGACACTTTTTAATTATCTGTTGATGATGACAAGTTAGTTGTCGAAATACGTATACAGAATTCGAAAATTAATGTGGCAAGGGGTTATATATCAACCTTCAGTGATTAAGTGACATCTAAGTTAATTTTTAAGATTATTATTTTATGTTCGCTTCTTGTTATTTTGAAATCATTTGTTTATATGTATACTAGAAATAATTAAATCGAAATTTCTTGGAAAATATTATTCTGACACTTCTCATACATAATGTTGTTCAATAAAATTCAATAATTATTTGCTATATCCTTCTTATTTATCAGTTTAAATAATTGCTATTTACACGAACTTTGTTATTGTTATTCGTGTTATCGGTTATTATTCATAGTATTTCTTGTTTTCTGCTTTGAAGTTTCAGTTTTATTGTTTATACTACATTAACTAAATTATAAATATTAAAATATGTAACATGATCGCAAAATTTTAACCATTAGCAACAGTTTCCAAAGTAAATGGTTTTTTCGAAGATAGTTGGGAAGATTCATCCTTAAGTATGTTTCCCTGGAATTGAAAGTATTAGCATATTTGTCGCTCTGCATTTCTATAGCGTGTAAAAATAAACTTTGTTGTATTCAAAGTATCATTCATTTTTAGATGAAATAAATGTTACTTCGGTTTGACAGAAGAGACAAACATTCTTTCGATTTTTTAGAGAAAAAGAAATCAAAAGCTTATCATTATAGATGAAGAAAAATTTAGGTTTTAAGCTAATAGACCAATTTTGTAATACAAAAGGAAGTAGAAAATCTATCTAGCCATGATAGAAACAACTAATCGTGTGTTGTCTAGAAATGTTAAATAGTGACATTTTTTACTTATGTGTTAAATTAAAGTTTTGTAAAATTAGAACATTACAGTGTAGTTAAACTGTTGATAAAGGAACAGAATTCTTCTAAAATAATGATTGCAGTGCATATTTTAAAATAAAAACAGTTTCGGTGGTATCGTGAATCCATTGAAGATGACCCACGTGTTCTGGAATAAAATAGGAGTCATTCTTTTTGAATATATGCGAAAGAGGACTACAATAACAGCAGTTATCTATGGTAATACGCTGGCATAACTATGTACAGCTATTGGCAAAAAATATCCAAATTAACACCTGCACTTAATAACTTAACTTTACCGTATATCTTGTGAAACTTGTGTTTCAAACATCTTAGGAAAGTTGGATGAAAGTGATATCGATGTGTAACTCTTACTATCAGACGACAACACGTTTGAAATGAAAAAGCATGAGTTCTAAAAGCAGCCGGAGTCCAACTCATTCTCATTTTACAGTCTAATTTCTTTGAACTGGACCATCCACAATATAGTATGGATTTGGCTACGTCGGATTTATTTTTATTTAGAAATTTTAAAAATGATTTATGGATGTCATTTTGCAGATGATAACCAATTCAAAGAGGAAATTGATATCTACTTTGAAAAACCAACAAAAATTACTCTTTTCTGATGGAATAATCTCGTTGCAAGACAGGTGAGGTAAGTACACTCAAGTTAAGGGAGATTACGTTAAAAAGAAAATTATCAAAAAAGCCATAAGTGGAGAGGCCAGTTTCTCTTTTGCTCCAGATTCGTCATCTTCCCCGCATCTAATTCATGTAAAATAATATAATAATAATTTGGAAAAAGGATTTTATTTAATAAACATTTTTGTTTTGAATAGTTTAATTGCTAATGTGGATTATAAATAATAAAGAATATGGTAAAATATAAAACAAAAACCAGATTTAAGCTAACAGGTTTTCCATTGAAAACGGCGCATTTGTAAATTTGTCTTTTGGATATTTGTATTTGTCTATACCTATTATATTATCACGGAACGAAACATGTTTTTACAACGTTTAAAATTCAAATTTAGTCGTGGCTGTTTTACGTAGAGTAATTTGAATTTTCGATTGTTATAATCGTCCAAGTCGAAAAACAATTGAATGTGTAAAAATTCAAATCATTATATTCACTTTATAACGTTGCCGTGCTAACGAGATAAGGGAGTGCGAGTAACAAGGAGAATATTGCAGATGTACATCAAAGAGTTCGTGATAAATCTTCATCGAGCCTAGAGGTCAAATTCAGCATTGGACTTTAGAGAAACTTGCAGATGACCCAGAATTTCATAAGAAAATCGTCTTCAGCGACAAAGCTCACTTCCGGCTTAATAGTTTTATGAATAAACGAAACTGTTGTATAATGTCTGAAAATCAGTCAGAAGTAATGCATGAAAAGGCATTGAATTCACTTAAACGGACTGTCTAATGTATATTCACAAGACTATGCCACTTGTCACAGGGCCAATTAAATAATTCATGTACTAAAAGTGAAGTTTGGTAAATCGATAATTTCCGAAAATAGACATAATCAGTTATCCTCCACGCTCATAAAATTTAATACCCTCAGACTTTTTTGTGAGGGTTAGGTTAAGTCGTTAGTCTATGCCAGCAGATCAGTAACATTACACGACTTGCAGATCAACTTTGAGCGAGCCATTTGATTCAATTTATGTGAAAAAGTTATCGAAAATTGGCTTAGATCGATTCATTCGTTTCAGCGCTTCTGTGGAGGATATTTGAATGATGTATTCCATCCATAGTGGTATTAACTGTGTTTTACGTTAACCTGCAAATAATTTAAAATTTCTCACAATATTTTCTTTATATTTCACAAATTAAATCCGTCATTCTGAGTCCTTTACTTTTTGGTAATTTTGATAGAGCCTGTGGTTGATTAACTTGATCACTGAAGGTTGATATATAACCCCTTGCCACATTAATTTTTGTTATCTAGTCTAGAAATTTGTATTTGAAGAAGACAAAGCAACTTGCCTTAACTTTCTGGATTTGGTGTCATTCTAGTAAATTATACAAAATAACTATTTGAACAGATCATGGACATTATTAAGGTAGAAGAAGGCTTTTCGATTGGCAGGAAAAATGGTACGATTATCTTGAAACTATTTGCATTTACTTAGAAATAAAATTATTTAAACATTTTTTTCTACTTAAATTTGATAGTTCACTCAGGATTAAAACAAATTATAAATACTACGAATTATAAATAAATTATAAATAAACCAATTTTATCATTAGAAATAAAATATGTTTCCTTACAAAGATATTCACAGTATTTTTGCATTTTTAATCAATTGGTTTTTGCAAAACTAATAACCTTATTTTTAAATTGAAGACATGTTTTGAGTAATTCTAAGCCACAACGGTTTTAAATGCGACAGTTTTATGTTGTTTCTCTTTTATTACTGCCTACACTTCTGAATTAAAAAAACTTAACACAACTTCCTCCACTGCGTCGCTAATGATTCCGTTCTATTTCTGGCACCAATAACTGGTTGAAACGTGCTGGCAGAATGTACAGAATAGGAAACGGCTAAGGAAAATAAACTTTGGCCCGAAATAAATTCGCATTTCCTATACATTTGTATCTATACGCGCGCGCGCATGTTTACATATCATGCACATACATACGCATACAAGCGCACATGTATATGTGTATTAAACATACAATTACTAGTTTTACGGCCCCATAAACATACAAAATCTGATCGCAGATGCTTGAATATATACAACAGCGACCAGAATGACGAGAAAAACACGTGTTGGGTACATGTGAATTAAAACGATGGGTCGAAAACAAACGTTCTAACATGTACACATGTCAAAAAGTAAATACACTCAGTCGTGAAAGTTTCCTCATATAAATTTTAAAACGTACGTTATAATTTACGATAATATTAATTTATTTAATAAAAATACATTAAAAAATGTTATTGGGAAATGTTAATATTAAGGATTATGATATACTTATTATATTATAATTATCATGTTTTATAAGGTTATAAAATATATATTCACACATACATATTATCCGTTTATAATTTTTACTGTCGTCTGCATATTGACGCCGGACCCGTCAGTCGTGAATACGTGGATAACATCAGACATTTCTACTACATTGGCGGGACTTAGACATCTCAATGCGTTTTACGAAAGGCAAATGAACTCACGAAGAAAAAATTGTTGGGATATTTGTACAATCTTACTTCATCTACGAAGGAAGTATAGATTTGGCCTGGACAATAAAAATACAGTTGAAATGTAAGTCGAATAGACTGTTGCCAGCAAAGAAGTTCGAGATATAGAAACTTCGAGTTATAGATGCAAATACTAACACTTCGAGACCTAACACCTAATTGGTACATAATTGAAATGTTCGCTACTTCAACTTAACTATAACTTAAACAAGTTAATAAAAAAAAATTAAAATCTCGCTAACGTGAAAATGCATTAACGCGAATATCTCGGTACAGTGAACATGAAATATTTTCTATTGCATACTCTGCGAACAACGAATTTATTCCAAAATGTGAATAATCAACTGGTTTAATTTTGAAGTTATGTGAGCGGTATATTTATTTCTGTATAAAATTTCTTTCATTATCTAGCGTTTCTCCTGTTTTCATGGGATAATACGGTATGTAAAAGCACGCAACAGTGTTCAGTGAATACTCTTGTGTGGTTCGTTAACTGCTGGACAATGACCAAAGTGTTGTCTTCACCTGAACAAGGTAAACTTATAGAAGTATAGCAAGGCTTGAGTGTGACTGCTATTTCAAAAAAGTATTGCGATATTTTGGACAGTACGTCAACATCTAGCAAAGACAAGTATTACAAGAAGCTGAATATCTTAAAATGGAAAAAAATTCTATACAGATGGCTTCTTAAACAACGCCGAACCAGTGTTCCTGTCACTGTTGAAATAATTTGGTAAAAAGCAAAAAACGAGCTTTTTGATGACAATGCTCTTCTGCAAGCGACAATTTGTAGCTGATTGCGTAACTTAAACGTAGTGATAAGAGTGTCGAAGACGATGTGTGACGAGGACCATCAAAAACTGCAAAAACTCCGGAAATGATCAATGAGAGTAGTGACGTTGTTTTGATGACCAAGCAATTGACTTCAATAGATAACTAGTGTCGCGAATATATGAGCTGAATGCGTTCATAACATTTAAGACATAAAATTGGTCTTGTCTAATCTGTTACTAAGGAGGGTACTGTGAATCTTGAGTTGTGATCATAAACGTGAAAGAACACAAATGTCAAGCAATAATATTTAACAAGAACCAAGCTGACTTTCTTGAAGATTTGTTATGGTCGATGAAAACAACTAAAATAATATCCGAGTTATATAACAACTTTTCCTGGAATTAGGTCAACTTTCATTTATCAAAATTTGTCGGTGGACTAATAAATCACCCTGTATACGTGAGTGATTTCATTTAGGTGTATTTAGGCAGTACGTCTTCATTAGAATCTTACAGAGTCTACGTTTAAATTAACGCACAAAGGATAAGTTTATACATCTTACAGAAGACAATTCAATATCGGTTGAAAACGAGTAACTGCTTTTAAAACTAAAATATTCCTATCAAGCAAAAGCGACGACGGTTTACTCCAATTTCAATGAATATTTGTGACCAATTTGCCGCTCAAAGGTGTTGAATCGCCTAGGCTATATACGATCACGCACAGGTTAATTACAAAATAAAATACTTGTAGGGCTTAAACATTCCAAGAGTGATCTGAAACCGACAAGCAGTACGTCTCGCCGTATTCTTAAGAACAATATCAAATGAACCGGTTCCAATATCGAGAACGAAGGCAGTCTACGATCTGTAAGCAAGTTTATACGATCAGAATTTCAGCTAAGAATAAAAAAAGTCCAAGGCGAATTTCTTACAAATAAACAAAATGCACTTTACAACACTTTCGTTTATTATCAGCAAGTGCATGCCTTTTTTGGAACTGAAAGAAAAGCCAACAGAAATAGTATCGATCGAATGTGGACACCCCGAGATATTCCACTTCTTTCGGTTCGTTGAAATAATTGATTTTTCCATTACGAAACGCTTAAGTATTTAGAGAGTCCGTTCTAGGCACGGTCATGGCTTCGATTTCCCCTTGAGGGAGTTCGTTTACTTTAAATGACGTTGACTCCATGGAATTGGCGTTTAGATTTTACGTAACGTGTAGACGTATGTATATGTGTGTATTTGAATGCTTCTCTTTCTCTATCTGACTTTGTATGTGTAAGTGTTGTGTAAAGCATACCTGTGTATGTCTCTGTGCAAAAAACGGTGTAGTTTCTGCTAGGAACGAGTTCGCTAATAATCGAGAACATATATACATACACACATATATATATATATATACATATATATATATATATATATATATACAATCAGGTCACACGATATAAAATAAAAAACAAATACATACATATATGATTACATGTGATTAAAGACAGTACGCCACGTGAAATATCTCAAGAAGGTTACGGAGAAACAAGAAACCATAATTACTGCAAGCATTCAGTAACGTAATAAAAATCCTAGAAAATATCAAGTATTCACATGCACATACACATGATTGTATTTGAGATAGATTTGCAAATTCCACACTTTAATTTTATAAATTGAAGCAAAGAGGGAGGGCATGAAGAACATACGAGACAGAAAATTCAAAATTAATTTGGAAAATTAAATATATGGCCAGAATATTATTGCCGGTTTGACAAGTTTTAAATTTTCATTTTAACTAATATAATTGAAAATCAAGCAAATAAACAGAAACGTATGGCTATCTAATATTTATTTAATATTTTGCATTTATAATGATTTTTAAGAAAAAAAATTAGGTTTATCTACCATCGACGGTTTCACTAACCCTCCTACCTATTGTGGACGGGTTCTTTTAAGAGCATTGTCAATGGTCATTTTAATAATCGAGAGTATTTCAGTTTATGTTACTGCGTGGCGCTGTGTAGGTTTTATTTACTTTAAATTAATGAGTTTATTTGTTTTTACTTGTGATACGATTCGACGATATGGATCAAACTATTGACTTCACATAAAAAAATTAATATTTTCATTTTATCACGTCCCGGAAAGTATTCTCAAAAATAAATTGCACAAATAGTAATGAACAAATTCTCTCTGAAGTCTGAACAAATACATAAATTATGGACGCGAATAATTCGCAGGCACTTACACGAGGATGGTTTAAAATGTAAATGTTCAGTAAGACACCAAAGTCAGCGGCTGTAATGAAGAAAGCTCGTTTTCGATAAGCAAAACCACGCAATAAAAGACTAGAGAAAGGTAAGTTAAAATAAAGCTATACGCATTTATTAAAATAAAAAAAAATTTTTGCTAAAAATCTGGCGTAGTTCTTGAAATTCTAGATCGTTTAGTGATGAATCAAAAGTAGAGATGGTAACGGTAAGGGCCCAGCTTGCCATACGACGAAGTTTTGAATGATATAGCAAACTCTGCGCTGTGACAACTCTAAACCATCTACCGTAAGTCACGATCCGTTCCTGTATAGCGTCGGAAGGTTCATGATTCCTGTATTACTGCGAAGGCACGATGGCGCAAAGTTAATATAAACATGTGATGGAGAATGTTTTGTTCCCATATTTAGACGAAGTAGGCTCTAATGAAAAACTTTATACATCCATGCATGGAGTAACCTTTTGGAGGGGAGTTTACCAGTGCTTCCATAGCTGGGGAACTGTGTGGAAAGTATGGCGAAGAGAGTACGAGCAGTGATGAAAGCAAAAAATGGAACTACAAAATATTAGTAATTTCTTCAAAAGCATTGTCTTTGTATTACTTACAATAAATATTTCACTTTCCTTTGTTTTGCTGTACGACGAAAAATGTTATAATGGTATTTGCAGATGGCACTGCCCACGAACTGTACATAAGAGGATAATATGACGGGAAGTGATTTTTTGGATTTATGTAGATGACAATACTCCATTCAAAGCTTTAATCGTGGCTGGGTTGGGCAAAAACGTGAAGTGATAACTTGAAGTTGTTTAATAAGAACTTAAATTTTTTGCGAGGATGAAATCTACCTTCGTTACTATTTTCTGAATCCAAACGGCTATCTTGATGAAGATCATTACAAAAATGGAATAACGACACTTTTGTATTGAACCGTTGAAGTTAAAGTATAATAAAAAAAACTTTGTCCTGACTCATTGGTTTCGTTTGGACTTTCACCTCCAGTCAAATCATTCTCGTATGTGGTTACGAAATTTCCTATCGAAATTAAAATAAGAATAAATTTCCTAAGAAATGCAAAGGATAAACTACAGATTGTAATGGAGGGATAAAGGGACAAACTACAATGGCGCCTTCGTAGTCTAGTCAAATTGTTCGCTATAAATTACATCAATTAAGATGCCAGGTTGTGCCTTGCCCACCTTATTCATCGGATCTAATCTAAAGTCACTTCCTCTTATAGCCAAAAAAGTTTCAGTTGAATGAAAAATTTATTGCAGCAGTGGAATAGTGTTTCTGCGATCTTAAGAAAGATATCACAAAAATGGTTTAGTGGCACTTCAAGTATCATTGGTGTAAGCATGATGAAGATAAAAGGGACTATGTTGGAAAATAATGACACACTTAATACCCTAGGTTGTGTTTAAACGGATAAAAAATTTTAAGCGGGATGGTGCGAACTTAATATGTAACATTAGTAATGAAATAAGTTTTACTTACAGAAATGAATATACTAGAGATGAGCGGATATCTCGATCATAGTGATTATTCAAAGTGAATTCTAAATCACCGTTTCGTACATTGCATTAATGTGACTACAATTTTATATGTTTGCATATACATATATTCTGTATTACTCACTGCAGTCATAACAAGTTGTATTTCTCCATTCACTGTTTAGAATTGCGCACTTGCTGGTTATTAAATTGTACAAATACAAATAATACTGGCTAAATCTGTTTAAAAAAACTAACAAATGTAGGTTCCAACTCGATATCAGGTTTTAACGTCCTCACAACCATCTTGGATAAATATAGGCATCTACATATTTGGTATATATATATATATATACCGTAAAAATATACTATATTTTTATATAGCGATTGGAGAATACGGGAGTCAATCTGGTTCATAGACATCCGCGGTCGTGGTCCATACTATCTTCTTCTGGGCTTCCGGGCTGGAACCGCGTCACTGGTATAACTGCAGTAGCAGTAGTTGAGCCCTGAAGATGTCTCATACGAGTGGGTACGAAACGTCGGCAGTTATATCAGTCACGCAGTTCCAGCCCGAAAGCCCAGAAGAAGATAATACGGGAGTCGTTTATATACATACATATATACCGGATGGTCCATTACATTGTTACCATAGCTTAAAAATACGTTACTGAAACAATTTGAAGTTACAAATGTCTAAAGAACATATGCCCAAAACTTTATCGTAACTGAGCTACAAGCATTTGTAGTTTTAGATAACCTTACTAATGGAGGTTGTTCGTACCGCTGCAAAAAATCTCAATGGAAATCATTTAAAAAGAAGCCGATTTATTGAATTAAATGTCGGTTGCTGTACACACAGTCTAGCTGTTCTTCGAATTGAAGAGGATCGGCGCGAATAGCTTTCGCGGCATTCATAATTTTAGCAACAAATTGTTCTCTGCTTTCAAGTTGTTTTGCGCAAACCAAATTTTCCCTATTAAAATAATCCAGGCAATTTAAGATTGGTGACCTTGACGGCCAAGCAACTCCAAAATCTCTTCCACTCCACTGGTTCGTGTAATTTTGATTAGGAAAATCTGTTATTTGTCTACCAAAGTGCAGAGGTACACCATCGCGTTGCACTAGCATTCGTCGTCTTACATTAAAAGAAACGTCGTCCAGTAATGTTGTAAGGTCATTTTCTAGGAAACATAAATAACGTACTAGCGGTCGTCAATGGGAAATAGAATTCCCTAGTTTGCCGTGGATTTTCAAGTGCCCAATATTTGTGAACATCATTTTGATGCCATTTTTTGTGAAGGAGGCTTCATCACTAAACAATATTTTCCAAACAAAGCCATTGATTTTTCGCTAACCAGCGACTAAATTCAAGTCGTGATGCATAGTCGCAGGATTTTAAGGTTTCTACAGGTATGACGTGGTATGGGTACATATCGAAATTGTGTAAAGCTCAGACACTTTACGAGTGGGAAATAGCCGATGATATTCATCAACTGCCGCTCGTGCATTTCCTTTATACAACCGTATAAACAAAGTGAAATGACTTTTTAATAACAACGAAATCAACAGCTCGCTTGTTTTCGACAATGATTATAATCACCGTTAAAAATCACTGTGAATATAACAAAATCACCGTTTGCTTTTTCACGGTGAATATAAAATCACCGTTAAGACTATCTCTAGAATACAATATTCTAAAAAGAGATGAATAATAGGCAGGGAAGAATCATTCGTTGCTACTGTATGCTATATCAGACAGCAAATTTCTTAAGTGTGATAGATGCATGGTGCGTATGCAGTTGGATGGTTTATTTTTTACCCGATAAATTTACTACTATGAACGTGTTAATAAATCACTTTTTGACCTGTTTTCTTTTAATTTTCGTTCGATATGAAAATACGAAATTAAAAGCATTAATAATTATTACATTTTAATGCATAGCATGACTTTATTATACAAACTTATATCTAATCTACCTTTAGTTACTAATAATATAAACTCAAAGTCGTGTATCGCCGGGTTTTATGTTTTTATATAATTTAGAGCTAAATATATCCTCTTGAAAGTTTATTTTGTATTTTCCCTCTTTTATTTAGCTACATAAAAAAATCGTGTTTCTTCTGTATAGTCCATGTGTTCTATAAATTTATTTAAGGATATCTAATTTTAAAAGTAAAAGTATTTATCGCTATTTTGAATTTCCATAAACGAAACTTTATTTCGGTACAAAAGGTTTTAAAAAAGCCACCAGAAATGTCAAAGTTTATACCTGACGTCTGAATGTTTAATAAAACATGTGATAATTCCCATAAATGGAACAATGTCTATTTTTAAATGGCGAACTCATTCCTTTTTTTAATCAATAACCGTGTCAGAGACTTTTTTGTTATTTTTAGAGCAGAACATAAACTCAATGTGACAGAGATAATCCCCTAGTGTAGATGTGGCATGGTAGAAAATTGATTTTTCATGCTGTTTGGGGAATGACGAATAAAAATGAAGAATTTATCGCTCGGCTCGGGAGGCGAATATTTAAATGAGAACGGGCGAATAGACTTTATAAATAATGTAAAAATATATCGGATTAGTCCAAAAGTCCTCCTTTCGTTGTAACAGTTACGAATTACACAATACAAGTACGTTTAATATTTTGTCGATACTATGGTACAATCTGATTCTACAAATAGCTAGAAATGTAATAATGGGTTTCGGTGTCTCGCAGGGCTCTTGTTTTGGGCTTCCTACTTTGTAATGTAATGATGATGGTATAATAATAATAATCCATACCTTTCCACTCCATAATAAGCTTAACGCCAATTACAGGAGACATTGGCATACTATAAGTTATTACTTTGAAAAAATGATAATAAATTAAAAATAATCAATCAATTTAATATGATTTTGTTTGAACAAGTTTTGATGTCATCATGGGAGAGTGTAGAATGTATAGAATGTAAGAAAAATATAGAAATATTAAATTTCGCAGAAGTTTTATTCTAATAATTCTTATCAAAAATAAAGACTAATAATGTATATAATATCCAGGAGCATATAAAAACGTTTAGCACCTTAATATCATAAACTAGATTACCCTGTCGAATATACGACGCATACGATTTGAAATTGTAAATGACGTAATTAATTAATATGATAGCAAAGATGTAGGAAAGATGATTCAATAATACACTATTAAAATATGCAGAAGAATAAAAATAATACGGCCAAGCCTTACAGAAAGTACGCATTCAGGATAATAAACTATCCAAGGCAACGGATAATGCTATATAATTGATAATGAAAAGTAGTACCAGTTACTATAATACCTGTAAATATCTTTATAAACTAGTTTTTCCCACGAAAACGAATACATAGAAGCGTGCTTCAACACGCTTCGTAGTTAGTACCCAAAGATTCATCTTTGTGATTAGTAGAAAATATTTGCAATTTTGATTGTCGTCCTAAATGAAAACACATTACTACCTGTTAGAGACAGCGGTTTGGAAAGCCAATTGAAAAGTGGAAAAATACAAAGTATTGCTGAAGTGTTTCCAGTGAGACAAAGTGCAATTTCCAGACATTATAATCACTCTCTGGAACTGTAGGTGGGCAAAGGAGGCAAGGGCAAGGCAGGTTAACATCAACGACACTAAGTGACGATAGATACCTGCCGTAATTAGCACATAGAAATAGTGCTCTTAATATAGCTCAAATTCGAAATGAGTTTTCTGTTGTCACTGGAAGACTACTAGAAACGAAAGCAATAATACATGCATACGCCCGAAAACCATTTGTTTGTATTTTTTTTACTGCAGAGTCAAAGCCAGATAATAGACATATGATGAATTAGCGAGAACTCGATACATTCAATAAGATACAATTTGCCAGGGAAAGATTAAATTATGAAGGTGGTAGCGTAATAATACGGATCAGGATAAATACTAGAGGAAATACTGACTATCTGGATGAGATTCTGCAACCCATATGCAACAGCAGAGAGAGAAGAATGAATTTTTAGATATGATAATGATCGTCCTCATCGAGTGTATATCGTGAACAATTGGATTGATAAATTTGGAATAAAGATAATGAAGTATCCAGCCCATTTACTCAGATTGTAATCCAGTATCATTTTTCCAAATATCCATTATTTACCTTGAGCAGAGTACATAAGTATGTATATACACAGTCTGTCCCTGAGAAAACTTTTTTAAAATAGTAATTCTTAGTAGCGCCATCTATTAAAAAAATATGCGTAGGTAAGGTAAACCTGTCACAAATGTTAATAAAATATCATGACATTTGCATCATTAGAAGCAGAGAAATTGCGCATGAAGTAACAGAGTGTATTTGGCATTGGTCAAAAAATGAATTTTGAACAAAGAGCAAATATCAAGTTCTGTTTTAAACTCGAAACTTGAAACGTTTAATGTGATGAAACAAGTGTATGTTGATGCGTGTTTATCGTATACGAGTGTGTATGAGTGATATAATCGATTTAAGGACGGTCGAATGGACATAAATGACGACTAACATCCTGGTGCAAAAATCTGTGGTTATGGAATGTAATATTGAACTCGTGCGTTAATTTATCAGAAATGAGCCGAAATCCTCATTACAATTACGTGGAAATGGAAATAAATATTTACAAAAATTTAATTCATCACTTTTTGACACAGCATTTGGGACTGAGAAAGATTTGTGCACGGTTTGTACCAGACAAGCAAACTGAATTCAGCATTGTACAGACTTGATTAAAAACTCAAAAAAGGACAAAACTTCAGGTATTCTATCGTAACTGGCGATGAGACGTTGTGTTTTCAATATGATCCAGAGACCAAGCGTCAAAGCTCTGAATGGAAGCATCTAAGTGAAGAAAGACCGAAAAGAAGCCGTTTGGAGAAATCAAACGTGAAGGCAATGTAGATTTGTTGTTCAGATTAGATAGGCATAGTGCACAAAGTGTTTGTACCAACTGGTCAAACAGTCAATGCTGTATATTATTTTGATTTTTGCGTATTCATTGTGTGTGCCCTCAGTATTGTGAAAATGGAAGCTGGCGTTTGTTACACGATCATGCACCATTTTATCTCTCGACGCTTATCACTGATTTTCTAACTTCAAAAGGCATTTTAATCATCAACCATTCACCGGATTTGCCCCCCTGTAATTTCTATCTATTTTACAAACTACATTTGCCGATGAAAGAACAGCGTTATGCCCGTACGACCGTCTTTAAATCGAAGCCATTAAAAGGCGCCGAAAAACTTTCCTAGTACCCTTTGTATATACATACATATAGTGAGATGAATATATCTTTACCTAGGAAAGACATTTGATAATATTTCCAGAAAATAAATATGGAGTAGCCTTAAGGCCCCTTTAAACGATCAATATTATTGAGCAATATTTTTCGAGTTCAATAATATTGTACAATACGTTTTACCCTACATTATTCAATAATATTGCACAATATTTCGTGCATTATGATTTAGTAGTACGAATTCTTTTGCTGTTTACGGTATGTTGACTGACGCTGAAACTGCTTGCGTAGCTATCGCACTTTCTTTTGCTTTAAAGAAAAAGAAAACACGACGCTGGACAAAAGAATGGTACAGGAAAAGGTCAATTTATACTCATGAAAATCTTCTAAATGACTTAAGATTTAGTGAACCAAGTGATTACAAGAATTATTTGCGGATGGATGCATCAACTTTTTACGAGTTGCTCACATTGCTTACTCCACTGATCGAAAAAAAGAATACGAATATGCGGGAAGCTATACCAGCAAGTCAGCGCTTATCAATTACCTTGCGGTATTTAGCGACGGGAAATACATTTCAAGACCTAAAATTCAGTAGTGCTATATCTCCACAATCTATAAGCTGCATCGTTATAGAGACTTGTAAAGCTATAATAAAAACACTCAACAATTTTATACAGGTAAGCAAAAATTAAATTCAAACTTATTTTATTAGTAAAATAATACAATTATTATGCATTGTTACAAAATCTAACTATGTGGTAAAGTTGGAATAAAAAGTAGAAGCTGAGGATGAAGAAGTTTCCTGTGGTTCCATTGGCAACACTGGCTGAGTAATATTAAAATAATGTTGATTACTGTAACCAACAGAGGGTGGGTTACTATAGCCCACAGCCGCACCACTATGCGGTGTAGATGCTCTACTACTTTCTTCATGATTGATTTTAACGGAGTTTCGATGGAGAGTACCCAACTGTCCCTCCAACAAAATATCATTAATGGCTTTTCTTGCCAGAAGTTGTTGCATTGGATCCATCTTGTTTAAATCACTAGCCCATGTTTTAGCAATAAAGTCATAATCATCCTCTTTTTTCTTCAAACGTTCACACGCCAATTCCAAAAGTTCATCGCTGCGATTGGTTTTTTTGCGTTTCTTGCTATGCGATGCACCGGGAACAGACTGTTGTATGTCAGAAAGAGTCGAAACCGATAAAGCTTCAACCTAAAAAATAAATTATCACATTGCAATTATTACAAAAACAAATAATAATAATATTATTAATTAATTTCTAATTTTCAGTTGCCAAAATCTCCAGAGGAGTGGAAGCAAGAAGCAAATAGATTTGAGGAGCGATGGAATTTTCCCCATTGTCTGGGGGCAATAGACGGCAAGCATGTGCTGATACAGAAACCAGCGGATTCTGGGTCGTATTATTACAACTATAAAAGTACTTTTAGTATTATAATGATGGCTGTAGTAAATGCAAACTACGAGTTCATTATGGTTGATGTAGGAACCAACGGCCGAGTTTCAGATGGAGGAGTACTAAGCAATTCAAAATTTGGGCAATTACTAACTGACAATTCTTTGAATCTACCGGAACCTGAAAGATTACCTGAAACTTCAAAAATACTTCCGTTTGTATTTGTCGGAGATGAGGCCTTTGCTATGAGTACTAACTTAATTAAGCCGTATAGCCAATCTGCATTAAACGCAGAGAAACGTATTTTTAATTGCCGCTTATCTCGTGCACGTCGAATAGTTGAAAATGCATTTGGTATACTTTGTGCACGATTTGGCATTTTTCAAAGGCCTATAATGCTGGCTCCTGAAAAAGTTAGAACTATTGTTTTAGCTTGCTGCTATTTGCATAATTATTTGAGAAAGAATACTAAATGCCAATATATTTCCGAAGGCGCTGTTGACAATGAAAATTTAGCAACGGGCGAAATTGTGGACGGAAATTGGAGATCAACCGTGAACCTTGTCGATCTACATCGTGGAAGAAATAGAAACTCATCAGAAGTTGCAAAGAAAATAAGAGGCGACTATTGTGAATACTTCAACACCGATGGAAAGGTTTCATGGCAAGATCGAATTTGAAAAAACAATAAATATCATATCTATCATTACCTATGTACATTTTAAAATGTATTTATTGTATTCAATAAAGAAATACTTACATTTTCCGAAACAGAGTTCTTGTCGATTTCCTCATCTTGTATAGTATTTACTGATTCTGTTGGAGTTTCCTGGTCGTATAAGAAACCTAACTCATCGAAATACCATAAGGTTGGTTCGTATATTTCATCTGCGCCCTTGCCAGACCTCTTGCTGTCGTTTATTTTTTTTAATTCCTTCCTATAGTTCGTTCTGAGGGAGTTGAATTTGTTTTTTAATTCTTCCTTGTCTGCATTTGGATACAGTTCCTTGTATTTCTCCAAGAGAATGTTATATGCTTCGTTCTTTTGCTGTCTGTCACTATATTCTTTGGATTTTATTTTCCATAATGCTGGTAACTGTCGATATAACTGTATACATTCTATTAGAAATGCCCGTTCATTGTTTTTACTGTCTTTTTTCTTACTAGCCATAATTAATTATTTAATCACGTACTTATTTTTATTTACGCACTTTACAAGGAGACGTCCTAAACTAACCAATATTGCGCAATAACAATTCTAGACGGAACAATATTTTTACATTGTGCAATAATATTTCAACTTTGTTCAAACTTCACCCAATCATTGTGCAAACCGTCAATATTTCTTCCAGACGGTCAATATTATTGCCCAATTTTTAATATTGCTCAATAATATTGATCGTTTAAAGGGGCCTTTAGTAAGAGAGTTATTGATCATTAGTCATGAGTACTCATGAGTAAAGAAATGTTTTGCAAGTAAAGTGTATACAAAGATAAAAGTATGTGATAGAACATCTAATATGGTACAATATTTTGGATGATATTGCATTGAGTTCCTAGCCATGCAAAGGCGAAACTTTTAATGTATGTATGTTTGTTTGTTATAATTTTATTTAATATATTTCGCGCTCATTGGTTGTACTTATCTATGTTGTATTTTGTTATATATATTATAACACTTGTATTTTGAAATATGTAAGATACTTTACAATTTTCTGTGATGGTGTTATTATTAGAGTCGAATGCAAATAAACCTAAATGCATCAGATTAATAAAAAAAAGATTATAGAATAGGATTCGATATGATTATAATTTCCTTGATTAGGATAAGTTAAAATCTATACCGTAATTATCTAATATAAGCTAATAAGTACAGAAGCACACTGGTTACTGTAAATATTGTCGTTAGTATGAAAGTGTTTAACATCAGAGAAAGTTAGTCTGATTCATAAAACATACATATATATGTTGATTTTGAATTTTAAAAGCGAAAATGTATATAAAATATGTAAGGAAGTAATAAAAAGTTGTCGCTATCTGCAAAATTACAGTTGTTAGGAATGCGTCTCACTGTCAGTAGCGTACTATAAAATATTAGTAACGATTACCTGTTTCTTTAATGAAGATAAATACATTGCCGTTTATGGGTAAAATTCTTGGAATAAACACTGTCGAGAACGAGATTATATTCTGAAAATTAAATAACTAAGAAACAAAATGTGTAAAATAAAATTACAACAGGTTTACGTATTGTGAAAAGTGTATTAGTATATATGTATTTATTACCTTAACATATACTAAATTTATTTTTAATGTCAAAACAGTTATGAATATGTAAATGACAAAAGTAAAGTTATTCCATATTTCATAAATTCTATTGGGTTATTGGAAAAGCCATTGCGTAATTTTTCTGTATTATTCTGTAGTATTCATTATATAATGCCCATTGGCTTCGACGACCTTTTGTCATCCTTTGGTGAATTTCATAATTCTTCGTTCACAGAAAGACCGAACTATTTTTATCAGGGAAAAGCTTTACAAGGTACTAATTTACAGACACATTTGAGTTGAACGTTAAAAGCAAAGAGTTTTGAATAGAACGAAACAAGTGAAAGTCTGTAGGCGCGAGGTTCAGCAAGAATGACGTGCGCGACAGTCTAAGATACAATAATTTTTGACGGGCGATCAAACTTGTGTATGGTTCACGTTGCTGTGTTGAAAATCTCTCCTTCACGATTAGCGAGTTCTGGACATTTTTGAATTTATTCATACCAACTATCGACAGTATACACTTGAATTTCTTGTTTCGTTCCTTGGTAGGAGCTCGAAAAACACGTGCCCTTTAAAATTTCATCACACTGAGAGCATAAACTTTCTCTACTTTCAATGATATTTGAGGAGAATCTTCCTGTAAATAGTCTAGTTCTAATCACCAGTTATCAGTTCGTTTGCGCTTTAAAAAAGGATCGTGTTCCTCAAGTTTAAATAGCATATCCCACATGTTTATAAAGGCCGTCAAGTGAACTTTCTTGAGTTCATGAGAACTATCGAACTTGCTGCATGAACGTTTGAATGATGAGTTTTTAACGCTTCTGTAGTCTCTCATACCGTGTACATAGTACTCTACCACGGATCTGAGTCAATCGACGTCTTTATTTTGTCATCATCAAGCTCAGTAGGTCTCCTTCACTGAGCAGCGTCGTTAAGATTAAATTCACCTGCACGGAATTCTAGTTTTAAATACTTGATTTTAATTTTTGCAACTGTTAACAGCTTTTTGCTACTTTTTAACATATTTCCGTATCCACTGATTAATTTGTCTGAAGGGAAGATATATGTCATCACCACATAGTACCCTACCGTTGCTTTAATACCTTATTGACACATTTTTTTTATAGCGGTATTCGTTTGGAAATGATAATATAAGTGTGCAATTTGGCATTTAAAACTGAAGCAAATGTTGACGCATGTTATCACAATACTTTTAACTACTCTAATCTTGTCAGCAGTTGTAGGTAATTTACTAATTTAATTTACAATATTCATACTACTAATTGAATTGTTCCGTTCTTCTAGGATGTGCATTGACGGCTCCGGAATTTTCAATTGTTATCTTCTTAAGATGTTCGATTGAATGCCGCATCACCAAGTCACATTTTGCAGATTTTATTTTTCATTTTCGGTAAATATATGGTGATTCAAAACTACACAAATTCAAGCAATTCCATGCATGAATTTTTAAAAGTTGTTTAATAGCTTTTTCGAGCGGCGATGAGTAATTTTTGTATAGGATCTCAAGACTTTAATAAACACTAAATTGTCCCAATCTTGATTCAACTCTTCCTCTGCATATAGAGTTGATGACAAATATACTTTTTTAATGAGAAACAACTTTTAGGCGTACAACTTTTATATTTAGTGTTAGTGCTACGTTAGCGCCAGTTAAACGTTATTATTGATATGTTAATCCTTTCAAGCTAACTTTCTTGACGCTTGATGTAGTGTTTAATTATAGTTTCGACAAAACATCGTCAGAATCTTTCTATTCTACCTTTTTGTTGTTGCGACATATGTTTCTGCAAATTATCCAAGTAACGTATCATCTTCACTTTTCTTACTTTTAAATACACATTAAAACCAATTTCTCACGCCTGTCTATGAATTACTTTATTACCTACTGTGGACATTCTGTAGGCATTTTTTTCTAAACAAGTGATACTTACAATCCTAAACTAACGCTGAAACTACGATTTAACGTTTTAGTAGCCTAGAATCCTCTAGTTGTTTTCTAAAAAAATACCAGTTGCTTACGTCGTATTCTTTTAAACAGCTATTTTGATAAATACCATTAATATACAGTAACCCCCCTATAACACAGTACTCTTATAGCGCATTTTCATATTACGCGACTTCAATCCCCCGTATAACACGGGCATTCCCTCATATAACGCGGGGATTTCCCACATTATATTTCTGTACTGTGAAATTTATAATGATTTGTACAGTTCATAATTAGTTTCAAATTCAAATGGTGAAACCTTTGAACACTCTATTAAAAGAAGATGTCGGTGGAACGTTATTTTAGATAGTTCGGACAGCGAATAAACATGTAATAAAACTATTAATTTATTTGAAATTAACTGTTTTTTTAGTTCATATGCATAAGTTTTTTATTTAAAATGTTCTTAGTTTAGTTTGATTTTAATAAAACGTACACATTTCGTTCATAATCTAGTTTTTTTTTAATATTCGATTTAAACCCCCTTTAGTGAGAAAAGTTAAACGTGAAATATTTATACGTAACGCGTTATACGGGGTCGTAAAAACGCGTTATACGGAAATATTCCTACGACGCGTTTTCCTATAACGCGGAACCAATCTACCGTGTTATAGGGGGAATTACTGTAGATAATTTTGATGGAACCTGTGGGTGATTAACTTGGGTGATCATTGAAGGTTCATATATAATCTCTTTCCACATTAATTTTCGTATTCTGTACACGTATTTCGACAACTAAGTTGTCATGATTAGCAGATAATTATACAGTGCTGCACCTGGAAAACTACGGCAAATACCCGTACGTACCCAAAACGCACACTGGTGCGTTCGTGTGCGTTTTGGCTTTCAACGGTACAGATCGTGTGCCGAATTTATTTCGTACGGGTATTTTGCCGTAGTTTGCCAGATGCGACACTGTTTAATTATCTGCTAGTGATGACTACTTAGTTGTCGAAATACGTATATAGAATACGAAAATAAATGTGAAAAGGGGTTATATATCAACGTTCAGGGCTTAAAAGAAAAATAAATATTGCTGTTTAACTAAATAAATAATGACGGTTACATTAAAGATTTTTCATAACAAGTCAATGTTTATACTTGATCCAGATAATATTTTTATAAATGTACATAAATTAATCTATTTAATATATGTGTGCGATATGTGTTATTTATACATTGTACATGAGTATCATATAAATAAATACATGTTTATAGCAGCAACAGAACTATATTCATGCACGGCAGTAACACATTCTAATATGTTGAATATAAAACAACAAACTGTATTTACAATTTATAAATTTCATATCACTACGCCACTGAATTTCTCTACAAAACACAAACATATTTCAATACACCAACTATCTTATCTATTACCTTGCTAGTATTACGCGCAGTTTGCATGAACTTATGTTTTAGCGTTACATACAAAGCTATATTGGCACACCGTGGACTGATATCTGACTTTCTAATCCGCCACTGCGATACCTGGTATTTGCAAGTTAACGATAATGAACACGTTTAGGAGTGTTATGACAACAGTAGACAGAAATAAAACGTTATTTGCTGGTTCGTTCCCAAAGCGCTAACAGCAACAACCAATATTTACATGGTTGCGTGTTTGTTCATATCTGAGGTTTACATTAGCAATTCTTTATAATTTTTTTGCATTAGACAACGTTCGAATGCCAATTTCGCCTAACCGTCGTCAGATCCGAGGTGACATAATTTTTAAATATGCGGGCTCGACTGGTGTCGCATATACACAAATAGCGTTGATAGAATACTGAACAGCTTTTCTTTTTTTTTGTGTTAGCATTAGTTTGTGGATGGATATATGTACTTAAATGTAGGCTAACGATGTCAGTAAATTAATGTTTCTATTATTAGCAGGTTTTATACGAGAGTCACGTGGTTTTATACAAGAAAAAATAAAATTTCAATCGAGGTTTAATTTAGATATTTTTCCATGCTTACCAATAAGCCAAAGAAAAAAAACTAACGTGGACATTTTAAGTCTCGTTCAATTTGTTAGTTCTGCAAAGAAATGTAGGCGAAACTACTAGAATTGACACACTTATCTTCTTTAAGAATACTCTTATTTTTTTGTGCAAGAAGTCATTAAGCTAATGTTCGGAGATTGGGGAACACTTAAAGCAGATATACATATAACATAAAAAAAATTAAGAAGCCAATCATGCACAGCAAATGTTCAAAGAGTGTCGAAATTGTCTATGTATAAATAAATTTAAAATTGCTTCTTAGTTTAACTATAAGATTCGTTTTATTTTTAATACTACTGCACAACAGAAACCAATCATAGGAAAATATTGTTCATTATATATTATAATTTACGTGTATTTAATAAATATAATATGCACGGTGTTTATTGAACATATGGAAAAAATTCAGGAGGTAATTCCTTGGATTTTTTCAGTTTTTTTTTGTCCTGAAATGATTTTTACAAAGGCACTTTGATTAGAAGACACAAGATGCTAAAGGTTTCGAAAAGAAGACAATACTTTATTACTTACTGTTACTTTAATCTAAAAATACTGCTGAAAATACCTATCACCAGCTAGAATGCACTGCATGTATTCAATCTCCTTCTTGCAGTATATATTAATATTTTTAAAAGTATTCAAATCTTTATCACTCCATATTTTCGAAATAAAGCGTCTTTGAGAAAATCATTCGACAAAAAAACCTTAAAATAGCCCAACGAATAATCCCCTGAATTATATTAAAAATAATTCATTCTAATATATATCAGCAACTTGACACAATACGAAGAGGCGACTGGGGCATAGATTAATTTTTGGCAGCGGTAGTGAAGGCATACTGGAAATTTCGATACAAGTCGCAGCACGTGAAAACCTCCGCAAGATATAAAATTCAATCTTCCAGTTACTAATTTCCACATAAACTATTTTCCGAGTGGTCAAGGATTGCATGCTATTTACTAAGAGCTCATAGTCAAGTCGATACATCTACGGCTTCAGAAAACGATGATGCAGACATTCAAAATGCATCTGATGTGTAACATAGAATGGCTGCCAAACAACAGAGACATATTCTAATTCAGACACTACAAATTATAGAAAAGTTTTTAAAGATTTTAATAAGCCTGGATCATTAAAGTCCCCCGAAATCTTCATAATAAATCCCAAATGCTTCAAAATTATTTAGGATAGTAGATTTATTTGCTGCGAGAGACGGATTTTACATTATTTGTGGGTGTTCCCACAAACTTAGTTATTTTTCTCTATAAACTCTAGTACTGATTTTACTTACAACCCTTTAATTTATTCATTCGAGATTCTTATAGGTCTTAAGTATTTCATTTCCACAGCCTGTTTTTGTACTTTCCTTCTTTATTTAATACATGAATTGTACTCAAACGCTAACGGTGGTCGTTAAAGTAATTGTAACTGTTAAATATTTAACAGTATTAAAATTAAAATATTTTATTTGGAATGTATATTATTATTGTGTTTTATGAATATTATTGAGTTTTTTTGTATATTACGATGTACTTTATGGAGCAATTATATTTATTTTTCTTATTACAGGTATATTAACATTCATATACTACTGGTCGGCAGCCACTTTGTCGGCGTGTACACATTGTACGTCAGGGGATAGAGATCGGCCTACCTGACCGGATGCGTCACTGTTGCTGCTGGGTAGTTGCCAATAGATGCAAGGTTGACAGTTTCGTACATTTCCACTCTATTGGGGGTGCATGGATACTTCGATGCGTTGAACGTAAAGCGAGGTATTTTGAACTGCTTTTCGTTACGTACGTATTTGAACTTACATTTATGCGTATAGAACAATTTGAACTGTTTCTTTTCTATTTAGTTCTTGAGCTGGTATATTTATACGTATAGAATTATATGCATATGTATCTGCACAGACCGAACAGTTCGCTGTTTCAAATAAAATTGTTTAAAACATTTTCGTATTTTATTTCAACTACGTAGGACTTTCAAAACCGTTACCTCATTACCAAATGGAGATATCTTTTCTTTCAACTAATAACAAACAGATATACAGTACTGTGCACAAGAAAGAAGCGTCTTCTTGAATTTTGCAAGAAACTATTGTAAAAAGGTAAATAATAGTCTTACAGAAGTTGAAATTTTTTTTAATGTATAAAAACTGACACATATCGATATTTTAAAATAAAGAAACTTTAATTTTCAATATTTTGTAAGACCACCTTTATCTTTTATGGTATCGTGCATTCTTCTTGATAGACTTTCCATTAATGAATTAATGAAATTTTCAACAATATTGTACCATTCTTCCTGTAGTATGTTCCTCAGTTCATTTTTGTTCTTTGGCCCACTTTCACACTTTATTCTGTCACGATAGTCCCACACATGCTCAATAATATTTAAGACAGGACTTCAAGGTGGCCATATCATAGCCTGCAATACCTCATTTGATTCCCGTTGTGTTAAATAAGCTTTCACAAGTTTCGAGGTATGCTTGGGATCATTATCTTGCTGTAGAATGAAATTATTGCCAATAAGTCGCTGCTCTGATGGTAGAGCATGTTCTTCTAATAGTGTTCTGTATTTCTCACCAGTTAAGTTACCCCCTATTTTCACCCACACCTGCTGTCGAAATAACCCCAAACTTGAATATTGCCTTCTCCATGCTTTGCGGTAGTGTGTAAACATGGTTCCAATAACGATTCACCAGGGCGTCGTCTAATATACTGACGTCTGTTCGTTCCGAATAATTGATATTTAGATTCGTCAGTCTATAGTACAATACTTTATTATATCCCCAAGTTTCGTGGTCTCTGTCATATTTTAATCGTTTTCCTCTATTGCCTCGTCACAGTAAGGGTTTTCTCACGGCCACGCATCCCCTCAAGCCTAATTTGAGCAAGTATCGCCCTGCTGTTGAAGCATATACCGAAGTACCAGATGTTCGCGCAAGATCTTGAGTTAGTTGTGCGCTTACTTTCTCACGATTTCTTAAGGAACTATCTTTTAAAAACTGTGCATCAGCTTTACTGAGCTTTTTTAGACGTCGACTCTTAAGTCTATTACTTACACTGCCAGTTTCAGTCATTCTTTTTATTATTTGTTGCACGGCATACTGGGAATATTTCACTATCTTTGATATTTTCACTAGACTATAAGTCTCTTGGTGTAAAATAATAATTTTATGTCTGTTTAGTAATGCTATTTTAGGCATTTTCTATCTACTATAACAATTTACAGCCCACGATTTTTTCTTAAAATGAAAATTTCACTCGTAGGCGCGTTTTTTAAGAATCTAAATAAATTCTATTGTTGAACTATGTATCGTTTCTACCACTGAATTAAAAACAAAATCTTATAGGTAAATAGCTCTTCCTTGAAATTTTATTGCAGAGCATTGTGGTGCAATAAAATTTATCAGGCGGTCGATCACACTCCTAGGCGGCAGTATTATGTTATAAACATGCAAATTTCCGGTGATTATATTCTACCAATAAGTGAATCGTTCTTGGAAAGATGGATTAAGTATTATAAATTAAATTAACCCAATAATTATTAGTAAAAAGGTTTTAGTAAATAAGTTTTGGAAAATATCGTTAGGTGCTTCTTTCTTTTGCACAGTACTGTACATACAAAATCGATGTGGTGATATAGGAATACTTCAAAATTATGATAATATGTACATGTTTAATCAAACGTCAGCTATATACTTAATCAGTATGATAATTGGATATTACTATGACACAGCGTTTAAAATATTTCTGGAACAGTTGTGTCAAGCTATAAAGAATTGAAAATTTCCAAAATTACAATAAAATGATTTCATGGAAAAAGAACATATGCAATTAAAAATTAAACTAGACGATAGAGATGTTTAGAATAAAACGAAATTATTGAAAATAAAGAGGGAAAAGGCAATCAGAGCAAGGGATACGTGGCAACAAAATACGATATATGAAATGTATTTTCATATAGCACTTATTTCATATTTCTGTAAATTAGGTAACCGGTAAAACACGTGATTTCTAATGAATCCCATATTAAGGGGACTGCGCACCAATAATAAGTAACATACTGTTTTCAATTTCTCTTTCTCATAATGTCTTTACTTGCGTATACTTCCGCTGTTATGTCAATATTGTCAGTATTAACAGCGCCATAGAAGTTTTAATATAAATAATATTTAGGTTAGATTTATCAGTTGATTGCGAACACAATTATGATTTGCGAGCTTTACATACAAGGTCACAGCAACAACATAATATCACCAATAATCTACCACCAATAAAACCTTTGATTTGATATTTATACAAAACTAGCTGTACCCTGCGCGGGTTGCTACGCCGCTAACTAAAATAAATTTGGGGGAAAGACATTATACAAATATTCAATTCATTTTATTGATTTTGTTCATTTTGAAAAAATTATGACATTGCAGCGTTTCGTTTCAATTCGATATTTATTGAAGTGCTGTGGGATACACAATAAATCAGAAGGTTTTCCGACGCGTGAGCAGGCAACATAGAGCTGCCCATGTGAGAAGCATGGATTCTCCAAATTTAATCCACACACTTGCAACGATTGTCCTTGTGCTTTGTTGATAGTCATTGCGAAAGCGAGTCGTACAGGGAACATTTCAACAATTCTCTTCAAAGCCAAGAAAATTGTGCGACGAATTGAGATTTTCATAGAGGCCGGTTTTTAAAAGGCCTGTCTTTGTTCTGTGCTTTATCGAGCACAGCATATTAGTAATGGCGAATTTCATCACTTGTCACGATTTTTTATAGTATCTTAAGGCTGTAAAAAACAATAACAACAATTAGAAAGATTAATTTCTTTTCAGGGCATCCTGCTACACCTTGTTAAGGAAATTCGAAGATGTTCGGGCTGAATGATAAGAATTGCAAGTACATGAATGTTCAGACTCTTTCGTATCTCGCGATAGCTTGCATGTTTAT
Organism: Dermolepida albohirtum; assembly: GCA_031893035.1. NCBI lineage: Eukaryota > Metazoa > Arthropoda > Insecta > Coleoptera > Scarabaeidae > Dermolepida > Dermolepida albohirtum. The sequence continues at coordinate 36,297 of JAVIWB010000490.1, read as the reverse complement.
CGAATTCCTAATCTCGAAGAAAATTTCAAGCCGAAATTGTTTCTTTGGAACTCCTTATGCCACATGAATATGTATGATGTGGACACTCATTTCTTACCACAGGAGCCACTTGCTCCAAACAATGATCAATATTCAATCCACGGGCAAACGTAAAATTACCCGGTATTCCGTTTTTGTTCAAGATGATATGGCAAGTTGCTTATATTATTATTACTGTTGTAGGTTTGAACAAGGCGAATTTGCAGCAATAGTGCAATACTTTTGTAACACTTTTATAGAGCATGCTAGTCTTAAATAAAAAGTAGAAAATCGTGCGGTGATTAAGTACTTTGTAATTAAGGGCATGAAAGCTACCGAAATAAAAGATGAGTTACGGGAAACATTAGGTGAATCTGCTCTATCATCCGCCCCAATAAGTAGATGGGTAAATGAATTTAAACGTGGTAGAACAAACTGTGTTGACGAAGCGCTCTCTGGAGCACCCAAATTCGTGACTTCCAAGGAAATGATTATAAAAATCCATAATATTATTACGCAAGATCGACGACTCAAAGTGAGAGAGATAGCAGACATGGTAAACATTTCAACAGAATGCGTACACCACATTTTAACGAAAGAATTGGGCCTTTCCAAGCTTTCGGAAAGATGGGTGCCGCGATTGCTTACGACTGATCAGAAGTTCACTCGTTTGCGCATTTCCAATGAGTGTTTGGACCTTTATAAGCGGAATCCGGTTGCTTTTGTAGGCGATTTGTTACTTGCGATGAAACTTGGATACACTACAGTACACCCGAAACTAAACAGTAGTCGAAACAATGGTTAGAACGTGGTTCTGCACCTCCAAAGAAAGCGAAAACCACTTTATCGGCAAACGAGATGATGGCATCAATTTTTTGGGATTCAAAGGGCATTTTGCTCATTGATTACCTTCAGAAAGGTGCCACAATAAACGGACAATATTATGCAAAACTTCTACAAAAATTAAATGTTGAGATTCATGCTAAACGGCCAGGAATGACAAAGAAAAAGATTCTGTTTCATCAAAACAGCGCTCCCTCGCATACCAGCACAGTTGCGATGTCCAAAACCCACGAGCTGCATTTCCAATTAGTACCGCATGCGCCTTATTCGCCGGATCTAGCCCCTTCCGACTTCCGCCTTTTTCCAAAATTGAAAACGGCACTAGGTGGAAAGAAATTTTCGTCTAACGACGAGCTTATCATCTTAGTAAATGAGTACTTTGCAAGCCTTCCGGAATCGCATTTTAGAGATGGCATAAGGGCATTGGAGCACCGTTGGAATAAATGTATTGCTCTTTTAGGAGAATATATTGAAAAATGAAAATTATTTTGCATTTAAAAAATTCGTTTTTCTTTTCCATTCTCACTACTTGTCAAACTCGTATACATAGGTCTCCACGGGTACATTTTAATAAACCGATTATGTGCATAATTGATATATTGATTTATTCGTAAATATTTTGTTTTAATACAACACGTTGATATAAAAATAACATATTTTTACGTACTAATTGGTTTAAAAAACTTGATATGTTTGGCTCAGGAATGATATCACATCAACTAATCGGTAATTACACGAGTAAATTACTAAAATAATAATATTTTCAAGATTAATAATTGTACCTATCAAATACTAGAATATATTTTAACATAGATATATTGATTATTTCTTATTTATATGGGAAACAACTCGTCTTTGTAGAAAATGGAGAATTATCTAGTCAGTAACCAAGAAATATAATGACTTTTTGCGGCTTTTTGTTGTTTTTTTTGCTTCCAAAATGAAATCTTGCCACTTTTTCATCATTGTTTGTATAGAACATCAATCATAAAAGTGTTCGTACACCCTATGAGTCTTGAATATTATCAAATGTGAACATCCGACTATGATGAAGTATATTTACTTGTATTTAACAAGGTTAAATAACGCTAAAAATCTATAATAACAATATGAAAACTGTAATTATTTACAACTACAAAAGAATTTGCTAAATATTCTAACTACGAATGTCACAAAAGTTTTCGTACACTTTACTATTTCTAAGAAATTTTTCTATTGTAGGCCATAAATTTAAAACGTATGTCTGGTAATATGCGCGAGTTAACCACACTACACAAAGAAAAAAGAACCCTCAGGCCAAATAGCTAAATTTATCGAAAAAAACGTGTTCTGTTCATAATATCTATCGCACAAGATTGGTAAGTTCTTAAATATTCGAAGACTTCAATTGAAATATCAGTTTCTCCCTGTTTAACAGTTGATAAATATTGCAGTGTAATCATACATATCAGTTTCTCATAAATCTTCCAGCCGCAAGTAGGCGCCAACTTTAGTATAATCATGTCAGTAAGAGAATTGTAAAGTAAGCCTGAAAAAGACTCGTAAGAGGTTATGAGGTATTATAGCAATGTATAAAGAATAAAAGAATAAGATAAGATACTTCCTGGTTTCAAAAACTGAATGGTAAACAAATATTTCATTCTGTTCAGATCTCCACAATTTGTATAAGATTTTTTTCTTGTATTATTTTCTTATATTATACAATGATTTACATATTTAGCTCAACGAACAAGCTACGATCAAAATTAGTAGACATTTAGTTATTGCTGGATCGTAAAAATATTATAGTTATTTGAATATTAATCTGCACGCTAATGCTATCTTCACCTCTAAGCCAAGCAATGCACTGTGGGCTTCTTGTTGGTTGTAATTCCAAAATATTTATGTTAATATTCTTGCGTATAATTATGTCTGATACCCCAACTACCTCTGCTTAATACAGGTATAAAAATTAACTCCGTGAAATTTGCATTTAGGCATTTGAAGTGGCCACGTATTGGTAGAGGTAAACGTGTTATCTTTGTGACTCATTAGCAACCCTAATTACCTTCTGCATTTCTGTGAACTGTTTGTGCTTTGGTGATTATTATCCTATGCAATTTCATGAAGTTAGATATGTACATACTCTATTATTATTTACTTTTTTGTGACTTCTACAAACATAAATAATAAAATATTAATTTTCTCATGTATTTCTTCTTTTCTTTTTAATTACCTTCCCCGTGATCCCGCGTTTATAAACGTTTATATAATATATATCTTCCGCGCTTTCTGTATGACTTCTACCGCCGTCGTAGGCCACCCGTAGAATGTGTATCCAAACCGGCTAAAATGCAGCATTTGTAATTATATTCTTCATAATTTATTTCAGGCAATGTTCACAAGTGTTCATTCACTAGAATGCATTTGTTCGAGCTCTGGCGGTCAAACTATGGGACAGATGCGGAAAAGGATCGCCATGTGTTATACATACATAGTGCTGGAGCCTTTGGCCGACATAGAAAATGTGGACGTTAACAAACTAAAATGTGTCACCTACATCTGCAAAAAATTGCGAAATGATGGGAGAAGATAAACAATCCGAAGTTAAAGTTTTTGCAAAAACATTCATATTGGTTAAATGCTGAAGAAGAATTCAACCTTTCAAGAGGAAGCACGAGCGGCGGCAACAATGTGCAGTCGGAGCAGTTGCCATCGTTATTGGGGCCACCAAAGAGGAATTTCTCCGACTGTGGTAAGCGGACAAAGCGTAGAAGGTTAGCTGAATTGTCAGAGATATACAGCAGTATATAGATAGGGGAGGAGAGTATATTAAAGGGGATAAAAGTTAAATATAAGTTTATTTGCAATAAATAACATTCGTCACACCAGTCTCGTTATTTAATTGCCATACCTCGTATAGCTCTGTTAAATTACTTAGCACGCACAAAAATTAAATTTCTTTTTTGCCTTTGTATTATAGAAGTACTATTAATATTTTTTATAGTTTAATGAAGGAATTATCTAACTTAAATAAAATTGTTATAAAACTTAACATTAATTTTTTATTTCCCTTCTTTAAATATTTTCTAAAATAATATAATATGTTAAGGTTATGACACGTACATATATACATATATTTTTAAGCGACGCAGATTTTAAAAAAATATATTTGAAAGAGCACTGAAAAGGTAAAAATGTCCGGATTAATGTCTAAATAAATTTGCTTCCATTTGCATATTTGTTTCCGAGATTACATAACCTATTTAGTGAATCATATGATTCTTGACCGTAGTCCTAAGTCTGAGGTCAATTGGTCGAAATTATACAACTTTATCAATATGAATTGTTGAATCACATGATCAGCTGTCTTTATTATTTGCAGTCATGGTTTATGATTCTTAGAGGTTAAACAGTATGTTTAGGTCAGCTCATTACAGAAACTGATCAATATATTATACATACATGCATCAACAAATGGAATTATTATAAATTGTTATATATTGTGTCATATATATTGTCAGAAATAAAAAATATAATTTAAATGAAAAAAATAGTTCTGGCAAAGTGATTTGTTGGTGAATTTAATCATATATTCTTTGGAAAATTGCTGCGATTAATTGTGTCGAATAATAATGGCGTGTTACTTGAATGAAGTTAACTAGAAATAACAATTGACAATAAATATATTTTATATAATCCGGTTTGAAGACTTCAGAGGTTGACATTTATAGTTTCTTCGGAGCTTTCGGGTTGAAACTGCGTCTCTGCGGCTGTGTTAGCCTACGTTCCTTATAGTTCGAAAGATCAGAAGAAATTATGTTTAATTTAATTTTTTTTTGTGCCCGATAACGTAAAGGGTATTTCAAATTTCGCGTTTTTTTAAAAGAATAAATAAAACACATAATTTACATTCACTTTCAAAAACTTTTTGCTGGTAATTGAAGAATCAGTTATGACATTTATATGCGAAAAATAATATCTGCCAAATGGCCTCCTCTTGCAGCTCCACAGACGTTCAATCTTTTGTTAAAATTTTCAATGACATTTTGACATAATTGAGACTCTATCTCACGACACGAATAATTTCATCTTTCAAAGCAGGAATTGATTGTACATTGTTTTTATAAATCTGACTTTTCACATTACCCCAAAGAAAACAGTCTAACGGTGTCAAATCACATGATCTTGGTGGCCAATTAACATCACCGCTTTTTGAGATTACACGTCTAGGAAATTTTTCTCTCAATAAATCAATTGATTCGTGTGCAAAGTGAGGTGTAGCGCCATCCTGTTGAAATCACATATCCTCTAGATCAATATTTATTAATTCAGGCCACAAAAATTATAACTATATATGTACAGCAAGACCATCATATCCTTAGAAAAATCTGCGCACACTTTCGGTATTACTCGTACTCAGTCGCCAGTGTGTCGCTCGCTTCGGTGATTAGGTACATTCCCAACAGAAAGGCGCGGTTTTATTTTGTACTACGCGACGCCAAGAATAAGAATTTAGAAAATTTTTATTTATTAATATATGTTATACTGGTCCAAATGGAATGTAAATTATTAATTAATGAGGCTGCTAAGTGTTATTTAATAGTGTTCTATTGTGGATGTACTATGAAAGTAAATCTTAATATGATTAGGTAGATAATGTAATTACAAAATTTTTTAATAATACCCAGTAATTAGAAGCAAATAGCTTTATTTCAAAATGATTACATAATTACATAATAAATTACATAATAAAACACATTCACAAAGCAATGATTACTAAGTTATTCTGAATCATCGCTGAAACCAAAATCACTGTCAGATGTATCAGCACCCACGTTTATAATTAGTGACTCCGTAAGAACATCCATAAAAACTTCATTTTGTTTATATTCATCTTCGACTCTCTTCACGTGAGTGCAAAGTTTGTTCCAGTCATTTACTGTAATGCTTTTAAATTTTTCTTCCGCTAGCCTTTTAGCGTCCTCTAATTTAAATGTGACATTTTGTGATGCCACAAAATTTTTCACAGTCGCCCAAATCATTTCGATTGGATTTAGTTCTGGTTCTGCTTGATATTCGTTCCCCTCTTTTAAAATATTATAGACAGAAGCTCTTGAAACACCAGTTGCTCTTGCTACGTATTCCTTTAATTCGCTTTTTGTACAATTTCTTATGTCTGTTTCGTTATCTGAAATTGTCTTTAAAAACTTAAAAACATTAAACACGACTTCACGGGTTTGTGAATGCAGTCCTTTTCCACCTCCTAAGTTGGACATTATTAATTATAATAAATAAAACAAATAATAACCAATTATAATGCAAGACCTCAATTACTCACTTTGACTAACCGTAACTTAACAACTTAACCACGCAACGATCATAAGCACACTGAGGACACAAACAGCTTACCGATGACTCGGAGTGTACCACCCGGCACGCCTACGATGCGCAGTAGATTTTTGTCCAAGGATATGATGGTCGTGCTGTATATATACAGAATACGCATTGATGTGGTAAGGAGTTTTATTTACCTTTTTTGATTCAATTAATCAAAGTCTTCATCAAAATTTACCTTTTTGGTTATAATAATATGCATATAAGTACAGCCTTGGCCATATGTCTGAAGCACCCTCAAGTTTTGGATGTAAAATGAAATTAGGAGGTATAAAAATTAAACTACAAGTGTATATACATTTTGAATGGAAATTTAATAATATACATTAATATTTTGTAGCACCACCGCGACATTTGATAACGGCTTGTATCCGTTTAGGCATTGTAGCCACTAATTTGCTACATATCTCGGGTGAAATCTTTTCCCATTCTTCAAATATCCTCGCTTTTAATTCGTTTTTGTTTTTATGTCTATATTTTGCGACATTTCTCTTTAAAATACGCCACAAATTTTCTATGGGCGACAAATCCGGCGATTGTGCCGGCCATTCGAATATGGGCACGTTATTTGCGCTAAACCACTCGATTGTACGTTTGGATTTATGGCAGGGTGCATTGTCCTGCTGGAAAATGTAGGCCTCTTCATCGGAATCGAACAGCTTTACAATAGACGGTTCTAGTACTTCCCCTAACATATCGATGTACCTACTGCTGTTCATTCTGCCTTCACAGACGTACACTTCGCCGACACCCTTAGTGGTCATGCATCCCCATATCATCACGCTACCACCCCCATACTTTACTGTAGGCACAATACAATGTGGCTCAAACGCTTCCCCCGGTCTTCTACGAACAAACTGAGCCCCAGGTGTTGGCAAAATCTACGTAAGATATAGAAAAATTAATAGCTGTTCAAAAAATTCCAATTCACTATTCAGCACATTCAAAATATCATATTTATGTAACACAAAAGTAAAACTGCATTAATTTATCATACCTCTACATTGGATTCGTCGGACCATATGATTTTGGACCAATCCTCAACTGTCCAATTTTTGTGTTTTTTTGCCCACAACAACCGTTTTTTCTTCTGCTCCTCGCTCAATAAGGGTTTGCGGCGAGCTTTACGACCATGTATATTTGATTTATGCGCGTTTCGTACATCGCGTTTCGTACACTGTCATAAAACCTTCTCGTTTCGTACACTAACCCGATAAGCTGTAAAATTTGACTTAATCATATTCTCGTTTCGTACACTGGCCATATGGCGACAAAGCAGGTAAGTATAGCAAATTAAGAATTTCTTTCATAAAGTGATTTATTTACATTACATAATATTACATATATTGTCAAAAAATATTAGGGAAATAATAACTATATTAAAATAAGTTATAAAGAGCAGTTTTATAGAGACTTACACACGTTTCCCGATTAAAACAATAATTAGTCAAATTTTACAATATAAATTAGACGTTTTAATGCATCCAGAATTGTTATTTTGCCTTCTAAATAATCACTAATAGTTTTATTAAGAAGGTTATCTAAGTCACTATACTTTTTGCATCGTTTTGGTGTAGAAAGGTAAAGCTCACATCTTCGTTGTACGATATCGTAATAATTTATTTCTTCTAACAGCACAGTCATAAGTTCATAAACATTAGGATGTGCCTTGCCAACACGTTTATTTAAACGGTTATGCCACCCTTCGACTGAATTCATTGTAACACACCCATATCGAAGTACCTTCCAGCCACTGCTCCACAAAATAGTCATTGAACTTGGTAAGAGCCTCCATGTTTGGTGCATTTTCCATTATTTGTAACCACGCATCACTTACATCTTCTTCTGGTAAATGTGCCAATGCTGCACACATACGAATGTGATCCCGTACATCCTTTCGTTCCTTGTAATGTGTTACTAACTCCAATTGTTGAACTTTTCTCCAAATCGCTTGGTTGAAATGAAAGTTGCATCCTTTTATAATAACTCCGGGAAAAACATGTTGTAGGGCATTTATCGCAGCTTGCTCGAAATCAATGTGAATTTTCATGGGGTTAAGAGTTGGTATCTTTTCTCGTAGTAAATTGAAAAGTCTCTTATAAGTAGATTCTTTCCGATTTGGTAATAGGGCGTAAATGACTGGGACAAAACATGTTGTGTTTGTATCACTGGCCAAGTCCATGTGGATGGTGTAAAGTTGATCAAAAAGCGAGCAACAGCTTTTAAAAGTTCCATCCATAAACAACTCGCTACTTTGCGTAAGCAGGTGTCCTCCATTGCTTGCAAAAATTATAATTCTGTCTTCGCATCCTTCGCCATCATCTACAAGGAGAAATGGTTGCATCGACACTGGGATGACAATATCTTCTCGTTTTTTCGGCAGACTGCTGATTCCCAACGCTCTATGTCTTTCTCTGTAGAATCGGTCTTTAACAGATGAAAAGTCGGGAATTTCCATAACGAAGTCCAGTCCGGCATCTTGCGGACATCATTTCTTGTCTGTAGATTTGTGGTATCGGAACTAGTTCTTCTCTGGCACGCTTCTTGGCTTCATGTAAACACAGGTGAACTTCATTTTTTGCTATGTCTGGAACACATGTATGAGAAGATTTTTCTTCCAGAAACTTACAGTCTTTACAAGTTGTTATTGTTCCAGGACAGATTCTATTAGCACACGACCACAATTTATTCGTATTTTTAAAAATACGCTTCATAGTAAATCTGTATCCTGAATACAGAATCGAAGGCTTTCCCCTTTTGGTTTCAACTATTTGCAAATCCATTTTCACAAATATTTTCTTTCGAATGATTAAACTATACTAACACTAACAATTCGTAATCTTTACGTTTATATATCCACCAATTCTACCCATCTGCACTACCATATTTATATTATTCTATTGGTTAGAACCCCTTTGTGACCGCAGTAGGGGTACCATTTCTAGAAATATTACCCCTAATATTTCTAGAAATTATCCATTATCATTACATTAGAGGACGGGACTCAAGTTGACAATACCTGGAACTCATCTCGACTGTAATTAAGTAGGATTAAAATATTTCGGACCGCACCGTTATTATAAATCGATTGGACAAAGTGTACGAAGCAAGAAACCATAAAAGTGATTATTACTTCGGTGTACGAAAGAAGAAAATATCAGGTAAATTTTAATAGTGCACGAAACAAGAATGCACGAAACGAGAAAATACCGTATATTTACTTCTACCAGTCGTCTTCTCACTGTTCTCGCTGATACAGAAGTTCCTTGGCGCTCATTTATTTCTGCAGATAAATCTTTTGATGATTTCATACGATTTTTCAGAGAAAGTCGCGTTAAAAATCGATCATCTCTCTCCGTTGTAATACGTTTTCGTCCACTTTTCGGTCGATTTTCGTAAGAACCTGTCTCTTTAAAACGTTTTATTGCCGCTTGGATGGCATAGCGCGACCGCTTCATTATTTTCGCGATTTTTGATTGCGATAGTCCTTGAGTATGTAATAACACTGCTTTACTTCGCTCTATTACATCTAACTCCCGTTTTCTAGGCATGTTGTCACAATGTACAACACTATACAAAAACACAATATTCAATACAACTGGTTAAATCAATTTTATAACACAATATCGTTTCTAATACACCTCACTTATTGAACAGTAAAGATCAACTAACAGCAATAAACCTTAAAACTACAGAATATTTGTATACTTCTTGAGATTTTCCTGGTAAACAGTCATTATATACACATTAGTAATGGCCCCTTTCATTACGTTCTTAGGGTTCAGGTAATATTGCACGTTTATGGGGGTGCTTCAGACATATGGCCAAGGCTGTATATTTGCATGCAATAAATAATAGATTTTTTAAGCGACAAATACAAGGAAAGAAAGATTACATAATATTTGATGATACGTGAATATAACAACATCCCAAAATAGACAGAACAATGATCACGAGTTTCAAATATTTTCAACATAAGAACAAAACAACAAAATATAATGAAACCAACGCAAATATTTTCTTCGCGCCTTAAAAATTATCGCCAATTAAAATAGTTTATGAAAGCTTGCACAATTTAATTTCACAAATCAGGCTTTGCGGAACATCTTAAAAACATGGTATCGTCATAATTTACATTACACAGCCATCCTCTACAAACAAGCGCAACAGACAGTTTCACATTCTACTTTACAGAAAAGACAGGCAAGTGGACCGAATGATACGTCGCAGTCGGCCATGGAACGATAGCAGCTTTAAAACGTCACGTCACGGCGATGACGTCAGATCGCTGCCTGTGTCAAGGATAGAACTGTTGGAAACCAACTCGTCGTAGTATGTTTGTGTATGTGTGTGTATTCATGTGTACGTGTATGAATGTGTGTTGTATATTCTCTTAAAACATTCGATGAGGACGGGGCTATGGCAGACAGAGGGAGGGAGGGGGGATAAGGGAACATAGTGAAGCGCAATTTGTTGCTTTTGTAGCGGCTGGTATACTGTTGTTGATTCATACAGTCGCAGGAATTAGTCAAAGTTTATCGTATCCACGATTCTTTTGAAACGTTTGTTTTTAAAACATTCACATTTTTAGAAACTTACGTTAATCTATTAAAATTGAAGCGTTACAGTTGATTCAAAATACATTATTCCATCTTGATTTTCGTCAATATGGCAATATGCGCAAGGTTAATAAATTATTGGCTTTTGCACAGTAACTGAAACTTTCCAAATATATTCAATAAACAAAAACAAAAATTTGAAACAGTAATATAAATGTTTATATATACAAAACGAAAATACAATAAAGAAAAATCGAAATAAAAGCACAAAAATAAGAATTTTATTCTATAAAATTTTAAAATGAAGTCAAGAAATTATTAACTTACACGCTTCTGCTAGCGTGTAAGTTAATAAATTCTCATCGAGGGAAAATCTCGGAGAAGCCCCGTTGTACTTTTGTTGTCAAGCAGACATTTAAAAAAACATTCAGGAAAGGAAATATTGTATATCGTTGTCTCATGAATAAGATCAATATACGAAAATAGTAAATATAGTTTTAAAGCATACAGTTATAGTTAACTAATGTAAATAAATTGAAAATATTATAACCAAGTCCAGAATAATCCAAGTAATACATGTAGAACAAATTAGGGCATACAAAGATAATGTAGAGATGGTTAGAAAAATGATATGAGCAGTAAATTTCCATGGGTGAGCAGCTAGGAAGAAATATTCCACAAACAAAGTAAAATTTCATATCTACCATATCTCATGGTTTGAGGAAGTATGGGTTATAATTGGAATCCTTTAATAACACTTTAGTTATTCGAGGATATCTGGAGTAACACTTTCCAACACACGACAGCGGTCCAAAGAATTGTGCTAGCATAGTTAAGGAATTAACCTTGTATAAGGTTTCAAACATGTTCCCTTATTTATCCCTGAATTATTTTGAGATGTGATATATAACACTGTATTATTCTTGCACACAAATACTCAGTGCTTGTCTTTAAATTCTTCGATATTAATAAAGATGTTGCAACTGGCTTTAGATGATTACTACTTATTTAAAAAGTGTGTATTATAGATTTATATATTATATCTTTGAGACCTTTTATTTATCAATACCTGCAAATTTCACTTATAACTAACGGGTGGGCCATCTATCGGTTTAAATTTGAACCACCGGTTATTTCGAATCTGGCAATACTTATGTCATTCTATTCTGTCACAAAATTCAGTATATTATCTCCACTGAACGAAATGAATCGATTCATGCTTGAGCAACGTTGGGATTTATTGGTAATTTAGTTCCAAAACAAAGACAATTGGTCGGAAATTGCACGAAAATGTCGTACAAAATTTGGTCGCAGAGAAGGATCAATAGTGCCCGGTATACGCAAGTTTATTGCTGAAGTTCGTGAAACTGGTTTCATTGTTGATGCGCTAAGACGTGAGTGTGCTCGTACAGTGCGTACACCCAATAATAGAACATTTCACGCACCAGCTTACGTCGACCTTTGCGAAAAGATCTCGGTATGACGTCTTACAAAGTTCAATTGGTTCAAGAGTTGAAGCCTCATAAACATCCGCTTCATTTTCGCTTCGCTAGATGGGCCAACGAGAAACTGCACGATGATGTCGATTTTGCCAAAAAAAATCATCTTTTCGGATGAAGCTCATTTTCATCTTGGTGGGTACGTTAACAAGCAAAATTGCCGTATTTGGGGCTCAGAAAACCCACACGTGGTCTTACAGAAGCCAATGCACCCATTACGAGTAACTGTTTGGTGCGGCTTGTGGAGCGGAGGCATCATTGGCCCATATTTCTTTGAAAATGTGGACGGCGCAACCATTGCGGTCAATGGAGACACCTATCGCACAATGATAACCGATTTTTTTGTGTCCGTTCTTCATGGTATTGATGTGAACGATGTTTGGTTTCAACGAGATGGTGCGACTTGCCACACATCTCATGCCACAATCGATTTATTGCGTCAAACGTTTGATGGCCGTTTAATTAGCCGCAATGGTGATGTCAATTGGCCGCCAAGAAGCTGCTATTTGACACCGTTGGATTATTTTCTGTGAGGCGCCGTTAAAGACAAGTGTTATGCCGACAAATCAAAGACAATTGAACATTTGAAGGCCAACATTCGTGATGCCATTGCCGAGATACGACCCCGTACACTCGAAAAAGTGCTCGAAAATTGGTCCGATCGAATGGGGTACTGTGAGGCCAGCCGCGGCGGCCATATGAATGAAATAATATTCCATCTCTAACCAGAACAATATATAGACACACAACGGGGTACTGATATCTAGTTAGTCTGAAAAGTTTCTAATATATAAAGTTGTCAAAGTTTGATAGTCATAAGTTGAATGGTGACAAAACGGTAAATTTTGAAAACAACGTCTGAGAAAAACTAGATTTCGAAAAATCGAGTTTTGGTGCTAATAGTATTTATTTTGTAAAAGATTCTTGCTAATATAACAGAAACCTTAGGCAACAAAATTCTTACACATTAAAATTAAAAACTGGATTATGAAATTTCAAATAGGAATACTAGATCAGCACTTTTCTGAAAACAAAATTTTGTGATCCTTCCAGAAAACATTGGTTTTGTCCATATGTGGTTTTAGAAGGTCAACGAATTGGGTTAAAGCGTATCGCAGAAGAGTTTCATATCGTTCATAGGAAAAACACCAGGGAAAATCTGACAAAGATATGTTCTTTTTGCAAGCCAATGCTTCTACTCACCAGTCGTTTATTGCAATGCAAGAAATTAATAAAATTGGTTTCGAATTAGTTGATCACCCACTCTTTATCTCTTCAATTATAGCAGTCAGACAATAATTGGTTTCAAAAACTGATTTGAAGAGTAAAAGATTTTCGACAAGAAGCGAAGCTGTATGTATCGCTGAAGATTGTTTTGCAGATCAAAATAAAGATCTTTTTAAAGGGCTTAAAAATATGTCATCAAAGTTTCGCTAAATGTGTAAGTCTAATAGTAGATTACATTGAATTAATAAAATTATTTTGAATAAATGTGGCGTCTTATATAGTAGGCTATGTACTACCCTCGTAATACCCTCTTATATGTGGATGACTTGATTGCATTGAAACAACTATTATAAATGAGAATAAGAAACAAATAATGAAGAGTCATAGAAATGCAAGCAGGGAATTAACAGACCATACACTATGTTTTAAATCAAGCAAAACTGAATAGATTAGAGTGAACAAGTAGTAATGAAGACATAGAATGTTAATTAACAATTAAACGAACTCAAAACAGAAGATAGGTTTAGTAATAGTAAGGCAAAGAGAAAGAGAGAATGAGAAAGAAAGTAAGAAGCATATGTACATACATATGTATATGCAAATATAAACAATATTGGTGGTTTTGAGTGTTGTTGAAATAAACTATCTGCAAAAAACATTAGAGAATATTTTAGATAGTTCGATAAAGGATGATGCATGAGATGCAATAATAGATACTGGAGGCTTATATTGACTTACGTGTTAGAATACCAAATAATTAATATATAAATCCGAATAAATTAACGAATGAATAGAAGACAAAATTTTAAAAATTCCAAAAAAATGTGGTGGAAAGATCTGCGATGATCGATGGAATAGCGATCAATCAATCGAATTATATAGCTTTTCAGGCTGTTTTTCTAATAATAAAATTTTCTTCGCTTTTTGATATCAGTTAAATAAAGATTCTCAATAAAGCAGCAGTATAAGCAGAAAATTATTTATTATTACAATGACCAAAGAATGAATTACAGAAAAGGATTGTACAATAAAACAAATATTTTGGATATTTACGTCATCTTCTGTTTCTGCTCGGTATGTCGTCCGCACACCCATGTTTATGTTAATGACGTGTTTTATGTTATTTATGAGGTCTGGCAAATAAATAACTAGAATTTTTTATTTACAAATTATATCTTCGAAATCTAAGAAATCAATGAACATCATTTTGACTTATGACTTTGACATGCTGACCCTTGTTAGCCCCGGTTTTCCCTTCCCAAATCACTAACTGCTCTGCCCTTTAATCTCCAGATCGTCCTGGAAAAATCCTGTATTTATTTCTCTCTCCCAATTTCACGACAAATTGATGCATTGTTTTTTTTTACGCTACTTATTTTGTCGATTGAGGGTATTCAACGCCACAACCACGAAAACTACAATCGTCATCGATGTGCAATTTGCAGCGCCATATTGCGCAGCATCTACTGAATCCAATAGTACAGCTGACAGAGTGTCAATGCTGCCGTCTCGGGCTCAAAGAAGTCTCGTTACGTTTATCATGTCTCGTATTTTTGTTTTATTTCTTATCGCTTCAAAGTTTTCTTTTGGAATTGACCTAACGTACTTTATTTTTCTTTTTTTCTTATGGAATTTAGGTGATTTAGAAACACAGTAGAATAAATGTCTTTATATTTTATCAAGTCCGTTATATGTTGCATCTTTTATCGACAGAGCGAACATTTTCTTAATAATATCGTTTAATTGAACAGTATTTTTCATCTGAAATTTCATGTTAATATTTTTAATAAATTTCTTCATTCTTCTTCTAAATTTAAATCATCGCTTTTTATGAAATGGCATGTACATACTTTCATACTGTTAATAACGTAAATATTAAATATTATTTTAAAAAGCAGGCGGATTTCCACGTATATACACCATACATACATATGTACATATATATATATATATATATATATATATATATATATATATATATATATATATATATATATATATATATATATATATATATATATATATATATATATATATATATATATATATATATATATATATATATATATATATATATATATATATATATATATATATATATATATATATATATATATATATATATATATATACAAACGAGAATGAATATGAACAAAATATTTATCTAAGTGAAAATTCAGACGTATTCTATCTTGTTATTGATTTTCTTGGCACAGTTCCTAAGAGCTCAATCACGTCTGCCACTACGAAATCCACCGCTGAAAGATTGCGAGCGCCACGCTTTTCATGTTCCCTCTGCTAACAGGAGAACATTAAACCGTACCATGTTTTAACTATTGATTTTGCGCTTGCCTGTACAGCTTCTCTCCTTCCTTTAAACAACACATCGATCGACTCAGGTCGATATCTTCGAAACGCACGCATCTTTTGTTTCGTAAAGACAAATAAATAGTTTTATAAATAGCGCATGATATATTCGTGTTGGTCATTTTATAATCTTTTGATGTGGTATTTAGGGATTATGATATCTCATTATGATGATCCAACGCTATTGTAATTTTCAAACCCACTGCGCGAGTGAATCCAATTTCTCTCACTGTCCTATTTATTATTATAAAACACACAAAAAATACACATAACGTAAATCTTATTCTTTGTCTTCTGTTAAATTTTTGTTTAAATGCACTTTGCATTTCTCCATTAGGCTTATTCGTCTCTGCCCTTTCTTTTGATACGTTTTTCTTTGTATTAAGGTTTAACTCGTTACTGGCCCTTTTTCCTTCTACTTCCAGAATAACTTTAACTGGTTTTATTATTTCAATTTCACTCTGCCTTTCGATACGTATATTCCTCATCTGCTATTGTTTGTTGAGTTGCCAGTACATTTCATTTCGCATATTGTCCTTGTGCTCATATTTCCCATTTCCTGTACTTATTTAGCTTGGAAGTATCAGATTTAATTTTAAGTGCATGTTCAGATAGATCGTGCAAGTTGTTATGAAATTAATGGGAAAAGAAAACGCAAAGAAGGATTTTTATTGAAGTGCTTACATTTCAAGAAATTAAAAGATATAATGCTTAAATTAAAATAATAGGTTTTTTTGAAAGAACGCACTTAGCAGAGTAAAAGGTTCTTGGGTTTCATAAGAGAGGATATGCGGTATAATTCAGTGCGTATTATAAAGTCATAGGCCTTAGTAATGCATATGAAGGATGTAATAATTTCGTAATATCCTTGCATATACAGTAAAAATTACCCCCAGCGTCTAGGTGTATGCAAATGTTGAAGTTCCTATCATGCTATAAGAAATAAATGCGTCTGTTTTGGATAATTTAACACATTTGTTTGCCTAGCTCTGATATACTACATAAATTCCTATACTTTCTCTTCAATTCTCAGACAGTGTATATATTCCAATATACAGTACTATACAAAATGTCTGGACAAACCAAATTCTAAAGGAACAAAATATTACAACTGTTCTGTCTACAAGAAGTTTAAATGATTGTAGAAAAAGTAATCTATTGCAATAAAATTCAGAAGGAAATACAAAACTAATATCTAACTGTATACGAAAATAAAAAAAACTTATACAAAATTTATTAACAACCTATCAAGAAAAGTAAATTATATATACGATGTTTCATCGAACCGTTTAAAATAAAAGTCAGAATATGTACTTTAACGTATAGATTAAAGGTGCTCTGGATATACAAAAGATACTCTGTATATACAAAAGCACTGCACAATGACAACGATAGCAGTAACAGCAGTTAAACTCTGAAGATGTCTTATATACGTGAAGACCGCCAGCAGAAGTAGTGAGGATGTGATTTTATCTTCTAAGTCAAGATGAAGTAACCATAGACAATGATTGTAGAAGCCTATAAGCCTACAAAAGTTCTGTAATATGGGGCAATCAACTATTGCACGCTGCGACAAATTCCGTATATTTTAAGACCTATTCAAGCCCAGAGTATAATTGTTAGCTAGATTTCTGTACTAGTTATTTCCGAACTACAGCCGTATAAACAGTTCGCTATGTCATCATTGTCAAAAACAGAGTACTGGTTAATTTGACGGTATGGATTAAATATTGGTCAGTGTTTGGAAAGAATGGTTCCTGTGCTAGAAGATGATTATCCACATACTACAACTATAATTAGGTGGTACAAAGAATTTTAAAGAAAAGATTAGGGCTCGGAAAATGCTCTGAGATCAGGAAGAATCATCTCGTCTGTTATTGAGGCGAACATTGATGTTGTTAGAAAGATGATCGAGTTCAATGGGCATGATAGTTATTGAGACATAGTCCTGGACATATTGCCAGATATTCGTATCGTTCTGCAACATTTTCAAGTGAGAAAGGTTTGTTGTTTTAACCGAAGAGTGAATGGCACTACGCGTTCTATGGTGTCGTGACGGGCTTCAGACATTTCAAAATGCAATATTTTGTTATGTTAACAGCATCTCGACGGATAACGAAACCTGACTTTACTATTATGGTGCATCCGCCAAAACACAGCACAAAGTTCGGTTATTTGAAGACGGAGGCATGCCCAGGTTTATACGAAAATCTCGCGCCATTAATAACAAAATGAGTTTCTTTATCGTAAGCGGAGTTGAGGGACATGTGATAATGGAAACACAAAAGATAGTCATCTTGCTAAACTAACGGAACATCTTCCCTTCAATTCAGATCTCGCTCTATGCTGTTCTCCAAGTGAAAAACAATCTGAAATGGAGGAAGTTCTCCAACGATGAAAATGTGGAAGAGTTGGTTAGATATCTGACTTCGAAAGCAGTATATATCTAGAATATGGTCTAAATTACTTTGACAGATTATGAAAATTGAAACTCTGTTGGCAAACTTTTGTAGTGTCCTTCGCATATGTAGCTTTTGGAGATGGACATGTTTAACAATAAAAGTTGAGGTGAACTGTGTGTACCTCTGAGATTTGGATCCCTTTACTATTTCGATTATCTTTAATTTCCAGCGTAGCTTTGATGGTGAGTCATTTAGTGTCAAAGGTAAAGAATGTATTATGTTCTATTAAAATTGATGACAGCTAGCTTGCTTTCCAATATCTCATTGGCTTTCATGATATGTACAGGCAAAAATCTGATTTAATAATATTAATTTTGAGTACTAAATGTGTAAGAAATGGTCTCATCACTTTCTTAAAAAGTGCTTTATGAATTGAACACAAACATAAAATAAGTTCAGTGCATTAAAGTTTAGAACGTGTAAGAGAAAAGTATATTACTTTCGACGTGACAATAGCAGTGAATAATTTTGCATATGGCAGTGTGTTAGTAGTGTATGTATATGTAGTATTAAATTAAACAATAAAATGGCATTAACACGGCCAGTAAATATCAATTCATTAAAGTATTTAGAAAAAATCCTCGTTATGCAAGAACTTTCTTTACTCGTCCTTGAGTCATGAGCAGAACTCGGCATGACGCATGGGGTGACGTCACGCTTAACAGAAGCATAATGTACGGTGACGGTAGATTGCGTTATTTATAAAGCTCGGGATTCGGTGAATCAGTAGACAATGAGAAGCGCGCCTCTAGAAATGCAATATTTATATTTGCTATCAATAACACATTAAGAATCGATGATGTTAATGCACTTACAACGCTCAGCTCTGATAGCGAAATATGACGATCGGCAAATCTGTATGGGTCTATCGCGGCAAAATTCATAATTGCATTATTAAGAAATTTCGATATTGTTTTCTAATTTTAATGTAAAATGTTAATATTACTAATGATGCCAAACATTACTAATTTGAAAAATTTTGCAATTTCACTTACAGCAAAATTAGTAAATACGGCGATGGACGCCAAATATTTGTGCCTATGCACGTATACGCATAGATGTAAACACATACACATTTCCAGCTCAGAAAATCGATCCATGACGTCATGGTGACTGCCCTGTAGCGAGCCAGCCAGCTACTCCGACGTTTTGCAGGGAAAAGCGATCCTGTGCAACCAGGGAATCAATAGGGTTTAGAGTGGGCGGTCGAAGGGAAGCATCCACCATTACGGACGCCTACGCCCACGCTGACTGTCGTGAACATCGAAAAGTAAGAGTTGAGACAGGCCATTTACTACTACGACTAGGCCCGTCGACATTTGACATTTGCGGGGAAAGTACTTCGAGCCGGAACGTGTGTAAACACGGAATGTCCTTGGAGTGATCAAATTACTGTTGAGAAAACGCAGAAAGAAGTGGAGATGATGACGTTGATGGATCGAAAGCGGAGAGAAATGTTATTGACATTGAAATTTGGGACAGCTTTTCGAAATGTAAATATTGAAAATGCAAATTTACTAAAAAAGCCCAGATGTTTTCGTGGTTTTTGTAATGGGGGCGTTTCAGGATGAAACTGACAAACGCGGTAAATTACTTCAGCAAAAATGTTCATACATAATTCGGAAAATACCTAGGTCATATTTATTATATATTATCGTACATATTGTTGTGTTTTCCAATTACAAGGTATATGGAACATGTCGCCATCAATGACATGATAATAGAAGCGCGTGTTTACATATTGTACATACGTAATGTGTGGTTAAGGTGGAAATACACACTGTATATGTATTTGTATTTACTTAAATAATATAATAAAACTAGAATTGATAAAAACTAGGTTAGTACTGTACATAAAAAGGTAAATGAACAAATTTTCAAAAAGAATATGTTTTTCGATATAAACTGCTTCTTTGAAATTAAAAAACCGGAATCATGAAATTGATAATATCCTAAACCATGAAACTAACAAAAGAGGTGACATTATGTTAGACTAGAACAAAGATTCTTTAAAAGTAAATCGTTATAGGGCATAGAAGTTTTTTGTAACATTGATTTATGTATAGATTTAAATTATGCAATCATATATCGGGTGTTTTTTTTAGAGGTATAGAACTTTAAGTTGGCAACACTTTTTTAACTGGCGGCCATTTTGTCAGCTGTTAAGTGATTTATATTTAGTTTGGTTTGTCATTTCAACATGAATAGACTGACGCCTGAACAACGCTTGCAAATTGTGCAAATTTATTTTGAAAATCATGGTTCTGTTCGAAATACGTATTGCGCACTACGTCAATATTACGGTCAACATAATCGTCCATCAGAGCAATTAATTCGATTAACTATGGAACGTTTTCGCACCACGTGTACTCTAAATGATAACACGCATCCAGAGAGACGTCGTACAGCGCGTACAGAAGAAGTCATTGCTGCTGTAGAGCGTAGCGTAGAGGAAGACCCGAATCAGTCTATCCGCCATCGTGCACAGGAATTGGATATGTGTCCATCCACTTTATGGAAGATTTTGCGGAAATATCTAGGTTTGCGTGCTTACAAAATCCAACTCGTGCAAGAATTGAAGCCACACGATCACCTAGCAAGGCGTAGAGTCGGTGAATGGGCCCAAAACAAGATTGCCGTTGATCCCGATTTTCATAATCGAATTTTGTTTAGCGATGAAGCTCACTTTTGGTTGAATGGATACGTCAATAAACAAAACTGCCGTATTTGGAGTGATGACAATCCTCAAGTGTATGTTGAGACACCGTTATATCCAGAAAAACTGACTGTTTAGTGTGCTTTATGGGCTGGTGGAATAATTGGTCCGTACTTCTTTAAAAACGAAGCTGGCCAGAACGTTACAGTCAATGGTGACCGTTATAGAGCCATGATTACTGACTTTTTCGTTCTTCAATTGAACAATCATGATGTGCAGGAGTTGTGGTTTCAACAAGACGGCGCAAATGTCACACAGCTCGTGCCACAATTGATTTATTGACGGAAACGTTTGGTAACCGCATAGTTTCACGTTTCGGATACGTGAATTGGCCTCCAAGATCGTGCGATTTAACGCCGCTTGACTATTTTCTGCGGGGATATGTGAAGTCGCTAGTCTACGCCGATAAGCCCGAAACGATTGACCACTTGGAGGACAACATTCGCTGCGTTATTGCCGATATACGGCCACAAATGTTGGAAAAAGTCATCGAAAATAGGCCCTCCAGATTAGACTACGTCCGAGCCAGCCGTGGCGGTCATATGCCAGAAGTCATATTTAAATTATAATGCCAGAAGATTATCTTTCGAATAAAGTAAATTTCATGTCAATTTAAAAAAATCATATTTGTTTTATTCCATTTCAAAGTTCTATACCTCTAAAAAAAACACCCGTTATTAAGATTTGCTTTAGTATATTATTATAGTCCTATCCATTAAATGATATGTAACATTCTTTCTATATATTGATAATAAATAATAGGTGTAAATTGTAAAATGTTCCGGATATAAAATTTTCATCAAATTCTTTGGTAAAAGTTAAGATAATGAATTTCGTTAATAAAGAGACATCAAAAGGGTAATCAATTTCAAGATGTTCAAGTCAAGTCATTCAAATAAAACTTGACAAAAATAAATTTTTTATTATGTAGAGATTAATATCTCATGTTAGTAGGATAAATGTCAATATAAATAAAAGGATATGAAAATAAAGAAATGTTGAGATAATTTATATTACCATGCAAATAAATCATCACAAAATTATATTATTAAATATCAACCAGTCAAAATGGTCATTTTTGTTTGTATGGATATCAATAAATCAACCAGAGAAATTCACTACGTTTTGAAATAATGTTGAAATTTCAAATATATGGTAGATGACAACAAGATGGAAATATCAAAGAAGGTTAGTAACTAATAGAAATTCCAATTGTATAGTTTACATTTTTATTTAAACGATACAAAATTATATATCATCGGAAGAAATTTAGATTAAATGAGTTCGTTAGTTCCAACAAACCACAGGGAATGGGAGATTGCACATCAGAGAAAATAGAAGCGTTCGCAAAAGTTGAGAATACACGTGGTGAAATGCAAAAAAGAGGTAAATGCAAGATCAGCAAGAAATTTTTATTTTATACTCGAAGACGGCTATTGCTTATAGAAATTTGGATTTGAATTGCTAGTACCGATAAAAGTGCCCAATTATTTTTCGTATCTTTTACATTTTGAAATGTTTTATGAAATTTAAAGGTACTTACTAATATAAATCGTATATTTTTTAAAATAATTAAATATTAAAATTAATAATAAATATATTTTTGGCTTCTTTTCATTTAAATTAAAGCTTTTAAGAATTAATTTTAAATTTGAATTATATAAGGCAATGCATGTTAAACTATAGAAGGTGTTGTTTTCTGTATTCAAGTTATATTTGGTTTGATTTTTCAATATCTACAAATTAAAGTTAGGACATATTTTGAACAGTACTGTATACATGTTTTATAGAATGAGTATTAAACAAAAAGTGTGAGAAACTCCTAGCGTTTGTGTTTTAAATTATAATATATATATATATATATATATATATATATATATATATATATATACATATATGCAAGATTATTGATATATACTTGGAGTCAGCTATTCTATCATTTAATGGGTAATTTCATATATTTAATTTCCAAGAAGGAGGGCATGTAGGAGAGTCAATAATACCTTCAAGTTATACGATCGTTATTCTAATTTACGTTAATATTTCAATGATTTATGTGTTGTAAAGCACAACTTATTTATTTAATTTTAACAAGCATTTAAACTCGATACACTTATTTTATAATGTGCATACATACATACATTAATATTCACATAAATGTAGAGAACATGTTCTTAAAAGTTTTATTATAAATTGTACTGTTATTTATTTGCAGAATATTAAGTACCTTGGATGCTAGGTTTTGTTAGTAAAAGAACCTATCCTGAGAAACAAGAATTTTTGAAGAGGCTACAAGTCTTGGTCAGTATATGTTTTTGAAAACTATAAAGCGTTTTTTTAAATTTTTGAATTATAAATTTATACACCTTATAGTGCAATTTATAGCGATATGTACATACATACATACGGCTTTTCGATTCACTCGTGGCAGGTGGGGTAAAAGTACCGATCAGAGAGAAACAAACCTCTCCACAAATAGTCTGATTTGTTACTGCCCACAATGAACAAAAAAGAAAAATTAAGTTTACGTTTTCACTGGATACTATGCTTTGCGAAGATTCAATATGCATAACTAATTGAACACTGACAAAGTACGATTTCTTCTGTCATTCTATTATTAGATAGTTTACCATCAGTTAGATAACTTAGAATGCTTTTTGATCGCTTCGATACAATTTATCGACTCGTACTATGTGTCCCACAGTAAGCACACTTACTTTTTTATAAGGTTGTAATATAAATCCCTTGCTATCTATTCTCATTTTAGTGTTGTACTCAAACTTTATTAATTAATAATTTAATAAAGTTGCTTCTATAAGCATAACCTAAATATTATGAAATATTACTTTTTAACGACTATGATTTGTAGTATGATAGTAGCTGGCGTTTGTTACATGATAATGCACCATCTCATCGCTCGACGCTTATCACTGATTTTCTTCAAATGGCATTTTAACCATCAACCATTCACCGTATTCACCTGGTTTAGCTCCCTTTGATTTCCATCTAAGGACAGCGTTATGCCGACGTCGAAGCCATTAAAAAGGCGTCGACAGCGATTTTGAAGGACATCTCTAAATATGAACTTAAAAATTCATTCGACGTGTTAATTTACCGTGCAAAACGTTGTATTGAAGCCGAAGGCGACTACTTTGAATAAAATAAATTGATTTTACCAAAATAGTAAGCTTTTGTTTTTATTTTAAAAAAGTTCCTTTTTCTCTGAGATAAACTGTGTATATAGATATATAATAAAGTTCTTTACGATGAGAAATTAATGAAGATTGTTATTTCCTGCTATGCCATCGTTAATTAAAATCACAGAAATTAATTTTAAATTTCTGTGCTGGAGAATTATTCGAACTTCTATCTCCTGTTTTTCTAGACGGTTGCTTTACCAATTAGGTCACCAGGCAGTACAACTTCGAGTCCTTTAATTAATTAATCGCATTATGGAAACAGATCTAATATTTATTTAAAATCCGCAGTCAAGTTTTTTTGATGTTAACAATTATTTATAAATACATAATTAAGTTCTTTACGTTGGGAAATTAATGAACATTATTATTTTCTGCTATGCTATCGTTCAATAATTTCTGTGATTCTAATTAACGATGGCGTAACAGAAAATAATAATTTTCATTAAATGTTACTATTTTACGTTTTGAATTAATAAAAGTTTAATCAGCAAAGATATGCAAAATGGATCGTTTGAGTTTGATTATTACTCGTAAAAAAAACGAACGCCCTCTTATTAAAATTGAAGTGCAATAATATCAGGCATCTACATATCTCGTTTTGCTGTTATCTGAGTGCCACGAAGTTATTACGTAAAAAAATTAGTTTGCTATACACAACAACGCAAACTCATTTATCGTAATCTCGGTCAAATATTTTGACAAGGTAACGGTACAAATACAGCAGCAGAATGATGACTTTTATTTTTGGATTATCTGGCGGTATTATCACTAACACTGTATGGCGTTGACATCAACAACCAACGTGTACTAAATATGTAAAAACGATTTATGCGTTTCTTTTTCATACTATCAGTTACAGATTAGATAAGGTACTACATACATATATGTATTATGATTTAAAACAAGAAATATGTAGTAAACACTATAAATTTCCGCCATAACGGAGAATAATAAGTTTCTCAGTTTTAAATATAATTACCTTTCATACATTTAATATACCGTGTAATTGTTTTACATTTGTATGAAATATAGTCGGAGTTTTCTTTCAAAATGAACTGTTAAAACTCCCTACACTTTGTTTTCCACGAAACTTAAATATACTTATTAATAGAAAAGTAGTTATAAGCTGTTACAAAGATGAACTAATTGCTGAAACCCACAGTCACAAATTGTATGTTGAGCAACAGTCATAAGTACAGATGCATTTTCATACTATATTAAAATGCTTTTTTAATATAGTCCCGCAGTAAGAACAAAAATGTTCATTGTATTATACTTTCTTTAATATTCAATCATCAGATTAGTGTACTGCTATTTCGAATTATTAACGGAAAATTTTCGAGTATTTTCCTAGTATTCATTAACGAACCTGAATGCTTTAATCAGGAATTTTTACAACTTCTATCAACTTTCAAATAAACATGTGATCGGTTTTTGTAATATGTATATTAAACCGACGGTTTTTTCGCATCGTCGGTTGTGATCACGGATCTTAAATGTAACTAGAAACATATAACGAAAATTAAACTTCCGGGAAGACATTCTCTAACTGACAATTGTAATAGCAAAGGACAAAAATAACAAGATTGGCTTAAAAAAACAAAAACAGTTAAGGTAATTTTTATGGAGTCTGCGGTTGATTAACTTAATCACTGAAGGTTGATATATAACCCATTTCCACATTAATTTTCGTATTCTCTATACGTATTTCGACAACTAAGTTGTCATCATCAGCAGATAATTGAACAGTGTCGCACCTGGAAAACTACGGCAAAATACCTGTGCGAAAACAAATTCCACACACGAACCGTACCGCTGAAAGCCAAAACGCACACTGTGCGTTTTGGCTTTCAGCCTTTCAACCTTCAGTGATTAAAAAAAAACAGTTAAAAAAATTTGCAATTTTCTCCCTTTGCAGAAATAGAATGATGAAAATTGTTGGTCATTGATTATTGAATGTTTGCACTTAATGTAATACAGTTTCCTATCACCAAATGCAGCTTGGGGGATCAGAAGTAATCGTGCGAAGTTAAATCTGGAAAATATAGGAAATATGGAAACAAAACAATTTAATTTTTGGTAAAAAAATTCAGTGGCAATTGGCAGATGATGAGAGGGTATATTATCATGCAACAATCGCTAACTGTCTGGTTTTTGATATTCATTAATTAAAGTAAATAATTATTAGTATCTGATGGCTTCAGTACTTTGATCTTGCTTTTTGGAGGGCATTGAAAATAATGTGGTTTATCACCAGTTGCAATCTCTTTTAAAATATTTTGACCTCTTTGGCCTTTTTAATAGAGTCTTTGTAATGCCTAATTTAGTACAATTTTTTGATTATCCACAAAATCACGCACTTTTCCGCAGTTATTTTATTTTCGATTGAAAAGAGTGAACAGGACAATTGACGATTTAAAAATTGTTTCTGGTGATGAGGCATAATTAAGAACAACTTGGACATCGACATGAAACATATTAGCTATAAGTTATATTTATGTTGGATTTCTCTCAATTTAACTGAATGACAAAAAGAAGCTCGTGTTAAATTGTGTCAAGAAATGGTTAAATGATCATTATAAGTGGTGATAAAAGTTGGATCTATGCGTCTGAACGTGAATCAAAAAAAGCAATCGACTGTTTAAGCTTTCACACTGCACTGCAAATAACGAATTATTTAACCAGTAAAAAGGTGGAATTAATGTGTCTCCCTCCTTAGAGTCATGATTTAAGTCCAAACAACTTCATTAAGTAATGACTTCGACGATTGTTTCGCTTAATCCAAATCTCACTAGATAGTCGGTCTCTATTGAACTGTTACTATCGAAACGATAATACAAAGTAATAGGGGAGAACTACACGTCCATCTCTCGTAAACTTCTATAGATAGAAGCTAAAGCACTTATACCATGCATTGAACAGAACATATATTGAATCCTGCAAACAGTTATGTGTGCATATAAACGGGAATTGCAAACTTGTATGTTTCGTTTGTGAAAAATATTCGAATGAATATCAAAAAAATATGGAAGAATAGAAAAGTTTCTAACAAATAGGTCAAATGCTGCACAATATTAAACACCGTCCAGGTTGGATGGATAAATTTTTTTGTCTTATTTCACTGTAAAAGAAAGACGAAGAAATGTTGTGAATCAATTACACCCAAATATGACAATTAATGTTATTCGAATCGTATTCTTTTCTTCTTCTATAAATTTTATTCCTTTGTGTTTGAGTTTTACGATCAATAGGGGATAATAAAGCACTTAGTTGATATTAATGACGTTTCGGGTTTTTCCCTTTTCTCAAGTTATTTACTTAATTGCTTTCCTCTTTTTGTCCTTTAAATTATAGTACATTGATTTTATATACGAGGTGTGGCAATTAAATAACAAGACTGGTGCGAGGAATGTTATTTATTGCAAATAAACTTATGTAACACGTATACGTGTCTTCCATTGTTCAACACAATGCTATAGTTCATCAGGCGTCAGCCTCTTCAACAATTCTGCTTTTTTGCTTTTACATGTTCAACAGACTGAAAATATGTTCCTTCTAATGCACTTTTCACTGTTGGGAACAGGTAGAAGTCACATGGTGCGAGATCTGGAGAATATGAAAGATGATCAAGTACAGCAATGCGCTTGTCCGCCAAAAACTGCTTCATAGATAGGTATCATTTTTGCACAAACTTTTGTCATGCTTAATTCGTCATGAAAAATGTGTCTTATTGTTACTTTGTTAATGTTTACCGTATCTGAAATCATTCGAACGCTCAAACGTCGGCTTTTCCGTACAATTCCATTTTCTGAACCTTCCCTTCAGTTCTTGCAGTTACAGGTCGACCAGGACGTTCACCATCTTCGACTTCTTCCCGACCTTCAGAAAACCGTTTGTGCCATTCAGAAAATCGCGCAAATGACATAATGTCTACCCGTACTGTAATTTTGACTCTGTCTCAAAGTCTCTAATTCACGTTTCATCAATAACGACAATTCGATACAGAAATGTTTGACCTTCAATGCAAAATTCGTCTGTTAGAATTCTTTTTCTAGTACAGCTGTCGCAAGCTTTATATTTCCTTCATCTGTTGATATTGTCGGTCGTACTGATTTTAGAGTATCGTTTATGCTTATACGACTTTCACTAAAACGCTCAGTCTAACGAAAAACTCTACTACTGTCCACTACTTCATCTGTTGATATTGTCGGTCGTACTGACTTTAGATCATCAGTTATGCTTACACGACCTTCACCAAAACGCTCAGTCTAACGAGAAACTCTACTACTGTCCAATGTTAATTTCATCGCAAACTTTAGGACACTGTGAACCCTATCCTGTCGGGTTTTTGCCACATAAACATTCGATTCTAATGTACGATCTTTGATCCTTCTACAGTCACAATACCCGAAATTGGGGCAGACAGAAATAGAAGTATGTGCTTCTTCCTCAAGCCTTGAACTACAATTTATGTAATTTTTATGATCGTTGGGTCGTTCTCTCCACAGTGTTGTAAAACCATGCATTATTTATGAAATGTCTCTCGTATATATGATAATTTTGGTTTATTATTTTATTTGACTCAAATTTATTGATTGTCAGAAACAGAAAATTTACGATGTTATGTATATTTCGTAGTATCAAAATAAACTGTATTTTTGTAATACAATTTGAGTCATACGAAAACTTTTATAACCAAATTTAAGCAAAATTTATCGCTTACGTAAGCTTGTATATAACAAAGTATATAATTAGAATATTCCTTCGAAGTGAGAGGTTATCATTAATTTATTAACGGATATTACTACACACATCTATAAATTGAGGCAATAGTATTGAACGCAATATTGCTGCTTAAATGTTCCTAGCTTCGTCGGCTAAAATATTTCTGCTAAAATTTTGTTGGCTGGAGACGTTAGGTTTTTAAATTGAAATCTAATTGCAATGAAATTTGCATAAACATATGATAAGATATGGTACAATGTATTAAATACTTATAGCTTGTGTTAAATTACACATCAAATTAAACGCAAATTAAAAGCCCAGTGGTAACTAGTTATCTAGAGAAGTCGACGGTTAGAACCACTTTAAGGAGGTGCAATTTTTAAATTGGTTCTTGTCTATGAAGAACCGATATCTTTCCCGGCACACTCCGGTGTTGAGAAGGAGTAATCAACGCAGCGTCTCCTTTTTAAGCTGGAACATTGTACACACAACAAATACAAGTTTAGTCAATATATCCTCGGAATTTTTAAATATTACTTCTTATTTTTCTTTCAGACATGGTTGTACAATTCAGCGGATATGTCAATTTTCTGACGTACTGGACAAGTTTATTTTTATCAGATCAATTAGTAAGACATTCTGATATGTAGGCAATTTATGAAATGGTGGAACAACGCAGTGAATTATTTAAAATGTTGAAAGGGCTTTTGGAGTGTCTGTTAATAGATTGTAAATGCTTGAGTATTTATAAATGGATAAACGTTTTGAAGAGTGTCGTGAAGCTGTTGGCGATGACGAAAAAGTGGAAATGTTTTGCCTAGAAATGCTAAAAAAATTAAGAAAATTGTAGTTGATAATTGATAAATTATTATTAGAGAAGTTGCTGATGATAATGGTATGTCGTGTGGTTCACGTCAAACAATTTTTTAATAATTATTTGTGTATGAAAAGAATTGCAGCTAAAATTGTGCCGAGATTGTTGAATCTTCAGCAAAAACAAAAGCGTAAAGAAATTGCCAAGGAATTATTAAATGAAGCCGCTGTCGATATGAAATTGCTCCAACGCATCATAACAGGTGACGAAAGATGAGTATATAACTATAATGTTAAAACTAAGGCCCAATCGTCTCAATGAAAGCTTTTCAGGGTGAGAAGACCATAAAAGACACGTCGAGTTCGATCTCATGTCAAAATTCTCGTCGCGGTGTTCGATAATAATATCATATAATTAAACCTATACGTATGTGTTTAAATCATCAAGTGATTCAATAGTTTGGTTCTTAAAATGATATATGTAATTCTTCAAGGTACCTGGGACATTTTTTCAAGAAGTGTGTCACCACAATATAATGCAAAGCTTGTGTAACGTTTCTATAACTGCATATAGAACTCCATTTAGGCTTTCAGTAATGATATCTGTCTGTTAGTCGCTATCGATAACAATTTTTATTTTACAAAATGAAAGAAGCCTGCTTGGAAAATATTTTCTGCTATTTTCTGGCTAAACGCAAAACAATGTAGTAAATTCAGTCTTAACCTTTTGTCCCTTAACTAATTATGTATATGCGTCAGTAACACGTTGTTTACTTACTTTGAAATAATCGCTAGCTAAAATTAAAAAAACCAAATCATGCACAGCATCTTTTTATGACGAGTAAATATGCTCGACGAATACTATAATAAATGACTACACCAGATATGGATGTTGAATTTATGATATGTGAATTTTATTCACAAAAGAATTCATATCTAACTTCGAGAAATTTATGAGCTAAATGCTAACGTGAATAAATGAATAAAATAATTGGATAGAAAAAATACAAGAAAACTTCTCCTATAGATGAAATTTAAGCAAACGATTTCTGTTAGAAAATTCATGATTAGGTGAACATAGAAGGACTGACGATGACGATTCATATTTAAAAAACTGTCAAACACCAATGTGGTCTTGTAAAATACGAATGCAGTTTGGAATAGAACCTTTTCATTGCCTACTCCATACTCCTTTTGTTGGCTAACCTTGCAGTTATATGAAAGACATAAAAAAAGACGAGGAACGGCATTAATAGTTCACTACTGATGGAGTATTTGACAAAAGTATAAAAAATGACGTGATATAAAAAATCTTTTTCTGTTTTTCTACCTTTCAGCGTTATACTTTATTTTCAATTCTTTCCTCTTTCGGGACATATTTCCTTTGTCTATCTATTTCTGCTGCTACTTGCTTTACATCATCTTCCCACGTTTTTCCGGGCCTTTCTCATCTGTTCTTTCTATAGGCTCTTACTTCGTATACTATCCCTGTTATTTTGTTGTCTGGCATCTTGTATATTGCCCTAACCATACCAGCTGTCCTTCTCGTATGCTTTTGTCGATGTCTTTTCTATTTAAAAGGCTGTATTGAGTTCCTTATTTTATCGTTTCGCGTTTTTCCTTTGGTATCTTTTAGAAATCTCATTTTCGTCGCAATTATACGGCTTCTATTTTTCTTCGTCATCACCCAGGTTTGACATCTAAGTATTAAGTCGGAGACACTATTTTCTTTATAACCTCTATTTTTATAACCTTTGGTATTTTTCCCTAAGAAACGCCTACTCAGCCCATTGAGCATATTCTCCACTTTTCCTACTCTATCATTAATTTTTATTTCTAGTCTTCCGTCTTCCTGCATAAAAGTGCCTGAGTACTTGAAACTTCAATCTATTTATTACGATATGTTTTACTTCCTTTGTTATACCACGTAATCGTCTTGGTCATCTATAGACGTTGTAGGAGTTACTATAGGTAAATAGTGGCAAAATTAGGAATGGAATTACACCATTATATACATATCGTAAGCGAAAAATTATAGAATATATCATAACATGCTGAAAAAAACACGAACGCGACCCAGATATTGCGATTATATTAAATTTATAGTTTTCTTATCTCAATATAGGAGTCACTTAAAAAGTTTTCACAATAAAAATAAATTTTTCAAAATATTTCAATACGAAAAGGTTGATTATCAAATTGATTATCTTAAGTGATTTATTAAAAGTTCTTTTCTTATCAATAATATCGCCTTATTAATCTTAAGAGATTACTATTTACTATAGTTTTGATTTCAAAACGTACGACAGTATCGTTAGAAGATAAACCACACATTTCATCCAAGATTTCTCACCTGGACAAATAGGGAAATTGCATGACCCACATTATCTAATCTGTTAAACAGCGTTTGTTTAAGCTGATTTTAAAGGAATATTTAATCTCTGTAAACACTCGAGAGTTTGTCTTTTATTGCCTAAATTTAAGTTTGTGAATTCATTAGAGATATTTATAAGGAGAAAATATTAAAAATATGTTCAAGTTTGTAAGAATTGTGGTGTTAAATCATGTTCTATATTAACGATTACGCTATTTGTATAA
The DNA here is from genome assembly GCA_031893035.1 of Dermolepida albohirtum. Classification (NCBI taxonomy): domain Eukaryota; kingdom Metazoa; phylum Arthropoda; class Insecta; order Coleoptera; family Scarabaeidae; genus Dermolepida; species Dermolepida albohirtum. The sequence continues at coordinate 3,894 of JAVIWB010000490.1, read as the reverse complement.
TTTTTGAGCTTATATACTACAAGCACTACCTTATTTATCTTATGGTTTTGCTATAAATCTAACAGTGGTCGATTTAATAATGACAATAGCAAAAAAATAACCAGTTTGGAAATGGCATCGTTGAGATTCTGGACGTTGAGAATGATAAAGTTGTTATATTCTCAAGTCAAGGCAACAATCGGTGTCTATAATATGCATTCATTACAATTCTAGCTATTAATGATACATTTTTTGCAGCAAGCATATATGAAAATATTTATATTTGAAAATTTGACTTAAAATTTTCTAAAGAAAGATTAAACGAGGATAATTTATTGTTTTAACAGCGTATTACAAAATTTGACCTTTTAAAATTGAGTGGTCTGTAACATGTATTGAGAGAAAAAAAGTAGGAAGACATGTAGATCTCTCTTTTTATATAATATTATTTAGTAATAAATAGCAGAAAATTGGTACAACATGAGAATTTTCAACACAAATGAAATTAGAAATAATAAAATGAGCAAGTAAACCAGGCAAAAACATCAAAGTTTGGTTAATTCAGTTTTTCAAATCTTTTTGTCAGAAAAAAACATCTTCCACAAGCTCTGTAAAATAGTCCGGAAATTCTGAAAGAAAGATGTATGTATGTGACGATGAATGACTTAAAATTTGTGCAAATATTTTTCAATTACAGAGAAATATTTAATGGGAATCGAAATGTACTTTTGAGTGTGCAAATATATCTGAATTTGCAGGTATAAAAGCTATTATACTAATACTTGCAAAGCAGAAACTATGATATACAATATTTTGACGAATATATGAATTCTGGTTTTACAAAAAAAATTATTAATGATAATCGACAGCACTGTAAAATATGTTTAAATATCTTGATTTCTGACAGTAGGAAACCAAATAAACCAAAGAAGCATTGGTAAAGAAAGTATAAACATTATGAAAGTAAACTTCACGATTTCTTTGCGAAAAAGTGTAAGGCATTTAGCAGTCAGGAGTTTCTGGCGCTATTCATATGGAAATTATATTACCTTTCCTACACCTTATCATTACGAAGTTGTTTCCTCCGTAGTTGTTGGCATAAAATTTGAAAACAGAAGCTGACCCAACTTTGAAGGCGTATTAGGCTAGGAAACGGTAGCCATTTGAGGCCAAATTTAGATAAATTATATTGTTGAAATTAGGCGTATTTAAGCCACCAGTCTTAAATACGAGAGTAGACTGAAAATTCGATGGAATAACGGATAAACGGTGAAGATTCAAGTTGTTTTTGTGGCGCGCCGGCAAGATTTCTCTCTAAAAACGTCAACTATCAAATTTCAGATCCCTACGTTGATTAGTTTCGTTGGGACAACGGTTTAATTCAAAGAATTTCAGAGTTTCTGACAAGATGAATAGCGTTGAAATTCGTGTTGTCATTAAGTAGTTTTTCTTGAATAGTGTATTTCTAATAAACATTTACAATGAAACGAAGGATGGTCTGAAGAACTCAGCTCCTTCGTTTTACACTGTTAGCAAATGGGTTCATGAGTTCAAATGTGGCCGTACGCCGTTAAAGATGTACCACGTAGTGAATGTCCGAAACCAGCCACAATATCGGAGGAAATTTTCAAAAAAGTGCATGTTATGGCATCAACATAGATTTCGAGTGAAGAGTTTGCTATGAAGCAACTACTTAGTGTTGATCAATTTATCATTACAGATGATACTTGGGTTCATCATGGTGTTTCTTGCTTATTACCTTCCAAAGGTCCAACCAAGTAAAACAAAAAGTTAATGGAAAACGTTCAGCTAAGGGAAAGTCATTTTTCTCCAAGATAATACACAAAAATTTACGAGTTAAACTTCGATTTGTTGCCCCACCAACCTTAATCACCGGAGTTAGCAGAATGTCCTGGTTACCTTTTCGAATTTTGTCAATAGATTATCTGTACTTTGGATCACCGCTAGTTCAAATGCATCGGGGTGGCAGGGGATTGTGTTAAAAATACACATAGGAGGGGATACCCAAAAATAATCGAAATTTCTCTCTAAAAGCAAGTATTCTATTTTTTTTTATAAAACAATCATAACACCTTTAATATACTCTCCACTTAACTTTATGCACTTGTCTAATCGATGATTCCATTGTTGGAAACATTGTTTGAACTCTTTTTTCTGTATAGCTGCGAATTGTTGTGTCGTTTTTGTCTTCACCTCATACGCGTTCATAAAACGATATCCTTTCATGTCCCTCTTCATTCGTGGAAACAAAGAAAGTTGCACGGAGAAAGATCAGGTGAGTAGGGGGTGGGGGAGGTAAATAACTGATAAGGTCTGTGAGCAGGTACATTGTCAGGATAGAAAAAACATTCTCCCACCACAAACCGGGCCTCTTTCGTCACATGCTGTTAGGCAATCTTCCCAAAGAGAATGTTTGATTAACTGTCTGACCAGGTGGCATGCTGTTCACGTAAGTCCACCATTACAAAAAACGTCGAACAAACGAAAATGCACTGTAACAAGACACAACCTCAATCGACGAAAGAACCGACTGCACTGTACGCAGAACAAGTTGAGTCACGCGCACCTAGCGGCAGGAATGCGTGTTAGGCAAACTACACCCATAACACTGGTATTCTGGTTATTTGTGGGTACCGCCTCGTAATTTGAAACCGTAAAGCTCCTCTTTATTTTCCATTCACGGACTTTTTAGCCTTATCTCGTAAATTGATTTTTAAGTAATTTTAAATTGTATTTGTACACATACTTTTATTTTTTTATTGTATTCCTTCTTGGAATTAAAGCAATGAGATCCATAGACTAATTCAGTGACATGGTACATCACTCCATTCCACTTCGCAGTTTTTGTTTGTTTGTTATGTGGCAATGATTCATTAGCTATTCTTTTCCATTCTTTTATACTGTTCATCTACCCCATTCATTCTGGCACTACCATGCTTCGTATATCGTTACCTTCTTGTTCTTCCCATTTTAACCTCTTGGTCTTATTAGATGTTTCCAATTTGTTATTTTCTTAACTATAGGTTCGGTTGCCATTCAACTTACGTTGCCATAACGTACTATCTTATTCTCTTTGCCTTTATTACTCTATTTATATCTTCTCTATTTAATGTTTAGTAAGTACAATATCTTGCAAAAAATATATATTAGACATTAAAATCAAATTGCTGCGTGTCACTTGAGGACTTTTGCACGTCTCTTAGCTTTGGAATTACTAGACCAATCGAAAGGTATTGTGTGTCACAGTAATGTGAAACCGCACATGTTAATATATATCCAACGAAAACTAAAGAAATTAAAATGGGATATTCTTATTCATCTTCTCTATGCTCTCGAATTGATATTAGTTGGTTATTTACTGGTTTATCATATAGGGGCCACGGATTCAAATCTGGGACCAGAGTCTCGGAAGATTTCGCAATTTTCTTTTTTAAGATGAATGCCACCAGCCAAATATCTTAAATTACATCACATGTGTCCTGTCAATGTCTTAATGTAATAGTTGACTTTAAAAGCTTGTTGAGCAATGCGAATGCATAGATTATTGCTACTAGTGATATTACTATCAATAGATTTTTACCTATTTCGTTTATGACTAATCAGTTTAAATCAAAGACGCTGCTATAATCTTGCTTATAATCGGAAACGTTGGTTTTTTTCTTTCTTGGAATACATGAGAACGGCGATTCTTGATAATATTGTTTAGGAGGGTGGATGTTTTATAGGGCATAGGTAAATTAGGGATCAGCTTCTAGCATTTAACCCCTAAAAAGAGAGTAGATAAACTGAAGACTAAAGAAGTCAGAAAAATGTAATAAAACACATGGAATCTCCTTCATTCGGTAGGTTCCGAAAAAGCCAGTCATATTTTTAATTCTTTATTTTGATTATTGT